>JAMKCH010061228.1:0-24615 GCA_023653785.1 Ophioderma brevispina
TGACAAGACCCACGCATATGATTTGTGTTTTTTCCCATGGACCACAAAGGTGTGGAACTAACCTCCCGCAAACATTTGGACCAGCAACCTCCAAATCTTCAAATCCGACAACTGAACAATATTACTCCACTGAACTGACAATATCACAACCCAGCATCTACCTCATTCACGCTAACGACTAGTTTTGGTTCAGGTCACCAAACTCTAATGTGATATGCAGTTATCTGGCTTTATTAAGATAGATCGTCAATATTTTGGGGGAAAATGTGCACTTTTATAAAAAGCATGAAATTTGGCACATATCTAGGCATGTCCATAAGAAAGACTTTAGCTATAGGGGCATCGCAGATTGTTTCCTCTGATTAAAATTGCGGGCCAGTTTTTCAAAATGGCCTGCCATTACTTGCTATTTATCCTCTAGATTTTAGATTGAGTTGATAAAAATCCTTCTTTTAGGCATTCAAGCATGGCATTTGATGCACATTGGAATGTTTTAAAAGACTTTCGATCAATGACCATTGCAGTTATTATCCATGGCAGTAATGACGGCCATTTTCCAAAAGGCCGCCATACAGCACACGCCAATTTTACATATTTGCAATGAAATAGATACAACGTCTTTTCATCCAATCAATAAGAAAACAGTTTTATTTGAAACATTTCAATGGTTGCATGACAACATGTTGGGCGCATTTTCAACAAGAATTGCCACACCATTAATTAACCTTTTATAGTCTGGTAAACTGTACTTTGTTTAAGATCACAAAGTCTTCACACGGTTGTGCCTTAAGAATAGGTTTTTTATTAAAAGTCATATTAGGTTATTCTGATTTGCAGGGTTTTCAACTGCAACAACTACCACTGATTATGCCTCTGGTTTACCATGAAAAAATGGAGTTCATCATCTTACTTCTTATGTTGAAAAATTAAGAGGTTTTTGTTAATACCAAAATAAAACTCAACAAAGCACACCATACCAAGTGGTTGCCCATACTTCATTAAAGGTAACGTTTTTTTTTTTTCAAACTGAAAATGTGATCCATCTTGATCCATCTTGATGGCAACTCTGACTACAACCAGTCTTAAAGCAACATCGTGGTATAGACTTACCCCGACCGAGACCTATTATAATTCGTGTTGTCAGATCAAAACAATACTGAAAGTTTTAAGTTGATTCCTACACGCGTAGATGCTAAAATCCAGATTTATCCGACAAATGTACAACGGTTTGTACACAATCGTCAACGCCCTGCCATCTTTATTCCGTACCAAATTTACAAACAACGCCGCACGTAAATACCACAGAAGCCAAGCTAAACATATCCAGTGTCCTTCAGTCAGTCATCTGCACAAGCCTCATCCTTGTTAACTTCGTATCACACCAAAGGATAAGAGCGAGAGTTGTTTTGGAAATTTTTGTTTTATTCAAAAACGAAACACTTGTTAAAACCTCAATGATTGGACAAATGGTAAAGAGGGGGTATTTTAGATATAATGTGTGATTAACAAAGGTTTTACTTGGCCTAAACGCAACCAAATCCATGAAATTGGGACATTTGGAATAGGGGTCGCGCCAGATCCGAGTACCTCTCTTGGGAACCGATGTCCAGTAATAACCCTTATTTAAATTAATGTCCATTACGCATTTGAACCATATTTGTGGATATTTATTTCAACTATTTATTTTTGAGTTGATGTGAAACAAAGTGGGGCGAGAACAAAGGAAAAGGTGGATCCCTCAACTGGTAAAACCGAGCTCTAAGGTCATATTCGAAAAGGCCACTAATCGCGGTTCAGCATCTACGTACTTGTTCAATGTACCGAGTACGCTTCTTTGTATGCGAAGAGTTTCTACTTTTATTTTAAAACTGATTCCTCAAGAATCCCAACGCTTATTTTCTAAAATACAACAAAATTTTCCACGTTTGATAGATTTATATATTTTAAAAAAAACGATGAATTAAAACTGTATTTTTGTTCACTGTTAAACTTAACGCGATTCGGAAGGGTCATAACTTGACTCACCAGCGAACATCGGTTGGTGTGACGGGTGTGAAATACTAAACACGGCTTGTGGCAAAAACACGATTAGCCGTAAATAAGAAAACAGGACGGCTCCCCTCAACTCGTTACTGCTACGCAATAAAGCATGAAAATGGTGCTTTCTTCGAAAGGAATACTTCAATGTCCATGAAAACCATCTGGTACGTCAGATTAGGGATTATTCATTATATATGTGCCGATCGATTTATCCCAATAAATCCTTTAACGGTACATGTCAGATAAAGCATTTAGCGGAAGTTTTTTAGTCCATTGCTGTACAAAAAAAATAACTAGATAGAGTGCTTTAAGGTTCTTGATGTATAATCATGTGCTCTTCCTCCAGAATGCAGCACTCACTGAATATATCAAGAGAGCCACCTATTAAGTCGGTTACTGTTGGGCTCAAATGATGATTGCATTTTTGAGCTTAAGGTCCAGTTGATATGAGGAGATGGACTGAGAAAGGAAAAGAGTTTATTGAGGAAAACATCCAGTTGTGGTTGCAAGGACTATTTGATTGGTACTTCTTAAGTCGTTGTCCACACGTGTAGTTATTAAGTTAATTACCGGTATAACCTTAAGTGCGATGGAATTCAAAAAACAAATCCACGAATTCCCTCACGCCTATTGTACCCTATGTAATCGTCTCCACAGCCGGTCTCTTCTCGTCGAACATCAGTCAATTAGGGTCAAATCCTTCACACCTTAATAGTCAGTAGAACAGGTTCTTACTTGTTTTTGTTAAAACACTGGTCACAGTCTAAAGTCCGACCCAGAGCATGTCCACACGTACTGTACTAATACCGGTCGTAACGTTACGACCGGACTTAACCATGCTCTTCTTCGGTATTAAATCGTCGACTAAAGCCTGTGTCCGAAGAGGCGTTCACACGGCAAATTTTATGATCAAACACTAAAACCGATCGATTTAAGTCCGGTATTAAGTCAGTCTGCTGCCACAAATCTCATCCTTGTGAACTTCGGTGAGCACACCAAGGATAAGAACGAAGTTCGTTTGGAAATTTTTTATTGCAAAAAACTACACCTTTTTTAAAACCTCAATGATGTGGAAAAATGTAAAGAGGGGTAATTTTAGATATAAACTTTGATTAACAAAGGTTTTAGTTAGCGTAAACGCCACACCTGAAAAATTGGACATTTTAATCGGGGTCGCGCCAGTTCCGAGTCTCTCTTGGGAAACCGCTGTCCAGTATACCTTAGTTAAATTACAATTACAGCATTTGGAACATATTTGTGATATTATTTTTATTTCACTATTATTGTGGTTTATGCGAAACGAACTGGGCGATAAACAAAGGAAAAGATGGATCCCTCACTGGTAATAACGAGCTCTAAGGTCATATGTCGAAGCCACTAATGCGCGGTCACACTCTTGAACGCTTTCAATGTACCGAGTAACGCTTCTTTGTATGCTGAGATTTTTACTAATTTTATTTAAAAACTGTATTCCTCAAGAATCCCACCTTTCTTTTCCCAAAAATTACAAACACAATGGTATGCACACTTTTGAATAGATTTTATATATTTTTAAGGAAAAACTGATGAATTAAACTGTCTTTTTAATTTCAATGTTAAAATTCACCGATTCGTACGGGTCAGAACTTGACCTCCCCAGCGAACTCGATCGGTTGGTGCTGGTGGAAAGACTAAACACTGCTGTGGCAAAACATCGCGTAAAATAACAAATGACGGCTTCCTCAAATCGTCTACTGCTACAAAATTAACAGTGAAAATGGTGCTTTCTTCGCAAGATACATCCATTGCCATGAAAACCATCTGTACGTCATATTTAGGGCATCTTTTCATTATTAATGTTGCCGATAGAACTTTATCCAATAAATTCCTTAGCTACATGTCAGAATAAAGCATTTACGGAAGTTTTCTAGTCCATTGCTTACCAAAAATAAACTAAGAGTGCTTTAAGGTCTGGATGTATAATCAGGTGCTCTTCCTCCAATTAAGGCAGCACTCACTGAATATATGAAGAGAGCCACCTATTAAGTCGGTTACTGGTTGGGCTCAAATGATGATTCCATCTCCTGAGGCTTACATGTCCATGTGAACTGAGGATGGACTAGAAGAAAGAGTATTGGGACAACATCTCAGTTGTGTTGCAGGACGACCATTTGATTGGTAGCTTCTTAGTTGTGTCCACACTTGTAGTTATTAATTATACCGGTATTAACTTAAGAGTCCGATGGAATTAAAAAACAATCCACTAATTCCCCTCACGGGCCTATTGTCCCCTATTGTCATCGTCTCCACATGCGGTCGAACATAAGTCACTTCGGGTCAAATCCTTCACACCCCTAATATGTCAGTAGAACAGGTGCTTAACTTTGTTTTTGTTCACACTGGTCACCGTTAAGTCCGACCGAGCATGTCCAAAACGTCTTTACTAATACCGGTCGTAAAGTTACGGACCGGACTTAACCCCTGCTCTTCCTTCGGTATTATAGCCGGATTTTTTATTCCTGTCAGTTCATTAAAAGTTTTCGGTTCGGGCGTTTCGACGATTCCATTTGTTCGGAGATGTTGTATGCCTCTACTCCACTCATACAATAGAAATTCGATGTCACGATACCGGATCAATTAAGGCCATAATTAAACAATGTCCCTTTTTCCCCTCATGAAGCACATGTTAGCAAGAGCATAATTCACTGCATAAATTCCCAAACACTAAACTTGAAACAAACTCTCAAGCTGATATGAATAAGTCATTATTACTAACCAAAGTTATTTTACGTCAAATAAGGAATATTAAAAATCTGATCTGTTTATTTTTATTCGTCTTGTTCCGTCCAGGAAATTATCCAATGGTCCAATCATTTATCTATATAAGGTATTTAGAGTTTTGGTCAGTCATAACAACTACACTATCTACGTGCATCCCCTCCCTCTTCACCCATCCTTGATGTTCATGACACTTGACCCATTCTTTGATTGACCCCCAACAACGGAATCCGATAGCGTGTCTCACACTTTACGACAATCTGTTCAAGTGAATCTTGTATGAAGCCTTTACAAATTCGATACAAAAAAGATCATGTACAATGGGTTAAAGCATTCTCTGTTGAACAAGTTTAGCATTTTCAGCTTTTAATAACGGCTTTTTAGTTTTTTGGTCTCAACACAATCCCCTCCACTTAATTCCTACATCGACAATATGCGTTTACTGACAGGAATAAAAAATTCAGACTATAAATCGTCGGACTTAAAGCCTAGTTAGGTCCGATAGATTGCTTTCACACGGCAAATTTATCTCTAACACGAAAACCGAGATCGTTTAAGTCGGTATTACGTGCCTTATGTCCCGACCGCATGTGGAGACGATTACAATAGGGTACAATAGCGTGAGGGGAATTGTGGATTTGTTTTTTTATTCCATCGGTATTAGTTAATAACCGGTATTAACGTCCGTGTGGGACACGACTACTAGCTTGTAATAGTTTTGAAGACGATGTATTGTTGTAAGTTTCAAGCCTTGAACCAGTTTACATATATGTCAATAGTTGTTATTGTACTGGTGATCTCTTACACGTGGGCACTATTGTGTTCACATATAGCAGTCACCTTTGCCTTTTACCAATTTAGTAAATATGGGAAAGCCAGCTGCAGATGGCATTTCTTTTCATATCGTGTCCACACACGTATTACCGGTTTACCTAATACCGAATGGAATTAAAAACAATCCACAATTCCCCTCACGCCTATTGTACCCTATTGTACGTCTCCGCCATGCGGTCGGACATAAGTCACTTAGGTCAAATCCTTCAACACCTCTATATGTCAGTATAACAAGGTGCTTACTGTTTTTTGTTAACACTGGTCACGTGCGTACGGTCGTGCATGTCCACACGAACTTTACTAATACCGGTCGTAAGTTACGACCGGACTTACCCCTGTTCTTCTTCGGCATTAAATCGTTCGGACTTAAAGCCTAGTTTAAGTCCGATAGAGTGCGTTCGCACAGGCAAATTTTATCAAACCCTAAAACCGATCGATTTAGGTCCGGATATTAAGTGGACTTATGTCCGACCTGCATGTGAGCTAGACAATAGGGTACAATAGGCGTGAGGGGAATAGTGGAATTTTGTTTTTTTTTTAATTTCCATCGGTATTAGTTAATATCGGTAATAACGTCGTGTGGACACCACTTGGATTGCACCCGGTGGGCTCACTCATCTTGATACTGACCGTAATGACCGTTAAACCAAAATCGCGGACAAATATGGCACGCGAAAGCTAACTAGATGTGAACCCCTGTTTGTAATACAGTTTTTGCGTTCAATCATGTATCACAAATATATCCATTGGGATAGAACCACCATACATGGGGACCATTGTCATTAACCACCATGGCGTGCCATATTTTTCCGCGTTTTTGGCAAAGATTGGTAACGATCATGCGGTCCAATGGTACCGTTGGGTGAGCCCACCGGGATTGCATCTTGATTTAAAATCACTTTCCTGTTGTTAAATCCTAATTCCCTATTCACGAGGCTTAAAAGTTAGATGATTTTTTTCCAATTCAAAGACATTTTCCAGTTTACAGTGATACCCGTGAATGTCCAAAAGATCTTGCTAACAGCTTGCAGAATTTTTTTCCACAAACAGATCAGGAAGCTTGCAATAACAGGTCTACATGAGGCGACTACTTACTTACTGCCCCCTGTGGGCTCACTCAATCTGTGCTACTGACCGTAATGATCGTTAAACCACAAAATCGCGGACAAATATGGCACGCGAGAGAAGAGCGAACATATATGTGAACCACCCTGTGTAATACAGTTTTTGTGCGTTCAATGCAGGGGCGTGGTATCACAATACATATCCAATGGGATGGAACGCACCATACGATGGGAAACCATTGTCATTAACCAAACACCATGCCGTGCCATATTTGTCCGCGTTTTTTGCAAAGCTTGGTAACGATCATGCGGTCAGTGGGTACCGGTTGGGTGAGCCCACCGCTACTGCCAGCCTTAAAACATGTCTAGATGACCTGTTACCAGTTAACAACTTTCCCTATGCAGATCGAATGTATTTCCCTTTCCTCAAGCCTCAAGCATGCATTTCACCTGTGATCCTGCAGCTGAACAAATCCAGCTCGACAACCACCATCCTCTAAGCATTATCGCCATATATCCTTTCTTGGAAGGTGATTGAAAGATTAGTAATCAGGTGCACTTATCTCTCGCGATAATATCTCCATGTTCCGATGCAGTCAGCATACTTTTACTTGTCAATTTCACAGTGCGGAGACTGCATTTTTTACAGGTCATCAGTAATACATACGTTGATTGGTCTTGACAAAAGAGGCTGTGTTAGTGTTATTGGACTTCAGTAACCCCTTTGACACTGTTGACCAGAAACAGCTCTTAAACCCACCTGAAGTCAGAAATCACTGGAAAAGCATGAAGTTGGGTTCCTTTCTTTCGCTAGATACTGAAACTCAATCTTGATCGATCAAATTTGCTTCAGTCGATCCTGTGGAGGTAGATTGTGGAGTCCACAGGTTTGTTACTGGATTTAACGACTTCCATTTTCTTCTCTGGCCTACTACCAGGATATCATTCCTGGCCCTCGGTGTTTTTAATCTGTCGTTACACCGATGACAGCTCTATATTCTTCCACCATTGGGATTGTTATTCAGCATAATAATATTTGAATCATGCATTGCTGTCATCAGAATCCTCATGTAAATCCAACAAGCTGATATTTCTTTCCAATACGACGAGAATGGTGTGCTTTCGTTCCTCATATACTTTACAGATCGACTAGTACTCAGCCATCCATCATTGGCAATTCAGTTTTTCATCGGCAAGCTGAAGCACGGACTCTTTGTGCCATATTAGACTCATCACTAAGAAAGAACAATATGTTAACAACTTATGCAGAGTTGCGGATCCAGCCTTGAAACAAAGTCATATCTACCACTCCATAAGGAAAATGGGTTTTTTGACAGTACCATGATGAAAAATGCACCGATTGGATTGGTCCATGACTTTGTTTCAAGGCTGGATCCTGCACCTCCTTGCCCTTGGCTCCCAGAAGAGAAGTGCACAAGGTTCAGTTGAATTCAAAATACCGCTGCTCGTTTGGGTCCTTAAAAATCCGTCTGCAAGAAATAACATATCTACCAACTGCAGTGGCTTCCAATTAAACCAAAACAGACCTCATTAATCTGTGAACGTTTTTCTTTGTCTTTCTTATTCCTTTGTCTTCTCCACTTCCGGCTGTCTAAGGATATTCGTTATTTCAACAGTTTAGGTAGGGTTAGGCATCTGAATGCAGAAAGATCAGATTTTCCATTCATTCACCCATGTCACTGTGGGGTACATACACACATGATCCTCACAGCCGATGATTCAGATGTATCCCCATATGTTCTTAGTATGGAATACAGCTGGGTTGTCTTGCTTTTTCTATGGTAAAAAAGGAAATGAACCAGTATAGTTTGAAATTTCTACTTAAATTATTCTCTTAATTTATTCTAATAGTTCGATTGATGTTTACATCGTTGTTTTCACATAGAAGTTTATTATTGAATTTTGTTATTTGTCGTTTGATAATTGATAATGATATCATTACTAACTTCTTTTAAAAACTATGTGACGGTGTCTATAGGCCTCTACATTAGCACTATAATCAGATTGTTATTTACTCTTAATAATATGACACTAGCCTCAAAACTTATGAAGATTGTTAATACAGCAATACATAAAAACACTGATTAATGATCATCAATTTTTTAAGTTACCTGATATTCTTGCTTTGACTAATAATCTTGTTTGCCTGATAGCCCTTTTACGGCAAAATTAGAAGATTGCTCTGCCTTTGTCAATCTTAAAAGGAGTTCCACATTGACACGGCCACTTATGACTTTGCAACAACACGGGTAGCCCTTGATTTGATTGTCCCTCAAAAAGTATGCATGCACCTGCAGTTAGCAGATTTTGGTAACTACCTTATTGAAGAATATGAATACTCTTTGGTACGGTACAGAAATCAGCGTATATCACACACACAAACTCATTGGACTTACAAGAAAATAGTCAATGCTGTTTGCATTAGCATACTTTCGACAATATAAACTACTTGCACAAAGCTAATAATAACTATAAATATTAATAATTATAATGAATAAGACGTAACACAACAAGGGACTCAGTGTCATAGGATTTTATGTAAAACACTGGTAAAGAAATAATTGCTTGCCATTGTTGTCATATGTGGCAGCCCTTTCACTGGTATACCTGCACTTGTGCATGATATTTGCTCGTAATCATTAGACCATAACCATAACAAATAAACATGATAAAGCGCTACCTCCCATTTTGGAAATGTTCACATCTTTTGTTACAAACAAAACTAACAAAAGCCATTCTTTAAATATGTTTTTGACTTTTATTCTCTCAAAGAAAGAATGAAACAAACAATGGTGCTATTTATAATGTCTGCCACTTGTATGATTGCCTATTTACATGTTGTATTTGGCATTGCTTTGTACATAATTGTCTGCACTTAGTAACATTAAACAAATTGGGTATTGATTGCCCTATTTGCCTGGTTTTTATTTTTGCATGTTTGTGTGATAAAAATAATGATTTTGGTAGAAAAAAATATGCATATTCATGCGATGAAAATTGGTAAATAGGGAATTGGCAAGCATTTTTGAAAAAAGAACGCCATTTTTTTGGACAATTGGTCACCATTTCTGTTAAAGATGTTTCCATAAATAATTTTTCTATTAGGCATTGCCTCTGTCTCCAAATCAATGTTTTTGTTAGCCCAAACAAACAAACAAAACACATTTTAGTGTCCATCAAAAGAGCTAAAAAACCAGAAATGGCCGCCATTTTGAAAATTAGCCGCCATTTTGTACACGAAAAATCTGCGAATGCCCCTATAGCCAAAAATCCTTCTTAGGACATGCTCATACTGTGCGCCAAATTTTCATGCTTTTTTCACCAGTGCACATTAACAGCACATATCTTACTCTACTTATGTTCGCAAATGACGGAATTTTGTAACTAGAATAAGTAATATCAGGATCACCCGATAATAAATCAACGGGCTGCTGGAAACGGCCTCTTTCCCAGATTAAATAGCCTGGAAATAGCGCCATGTACGTATCTACGCTCATCTATTAGTTGTTTTAATTGGTTCAGGCAAGTCAGTTAGAGGTCATTTTCTGGAGGTGGCCACTATTTCAATCAGGACGGACATAACTTAGGCATTTCCACCTCTGCCGTTAAGTACAATATGGAATCCCAATTCTAATTACAAAAAATCGCCATTTTATAATACGCATTTTGAGGCATTCCTCGTTCGCAGGTATACTTTTTCTAACATAACCAACATAGCTGTGGCAAAAATATCAATTTTAAATGTCTAATATTGCTTTTAAGCCATCAAGAAATTTAGCCAAATGGTATTCCTGAAAGGGGACAAAACGATACTTATTATTCCTAGCCTCAGGACCCTATCCTCTACACACAAACGGCATGATAGCATTCGGGAATGGTAAGCTATAACAAGGTAGGGACAATTAAAGAATTACACAGGGGTCAACATTTTAAATGACGTTCATGTTGGAAAGTATGCCACATCATTTGTTCAACAATAAGGATTCCAAAGTTATAGTTGTACTATCTACAACCCAAGATTTTGGGTTAAGGTTAAAAACAGCAAAAACATGTCAAAAGGTTAAATTTCAGTTGTACAGGGTCAAATTTAAAGTTGCCCCGAGCGTGAGCGACTAACGGGTTGGGATCCAGGGGCCCCTTAGGGCCCCTGGTGTGGTCCAGGTGGAAGACGGCCCTGGGGTGATCAGTGGCGGATTTAAGAGTCAGCAGTGGTCACAGCTGCTGACAGGCCCCCTAAAATAAGCTCTCAGGGCCCCTCAGCCACCCTCCTAGTCGCACCATAAAGTGCGACATTACGTCATCGCTTCGCGACTACAGGGGCCCCCATTAAGCTGCTGACAGCGGCCCTTTTCCTTAAATCGCCACTGGGGGGTGATCCGTAGGCAACCCCATGGAGCTCCCGGAGTTTTAGGGTTTGCAAGACCTGAAAACGCCTTCCCTTGTGTACTTCTTCCGACACTTTTTGATCCCGACATTGCATGTCAAAAAACAAATAAATGTACCAATTCTTTTTCTCTTTCCTTTTCTTCTTTTCTTTCCTTCTCTTTTCCTCTTTTTTTTCCTTTCTCCCTTCTTCCTTCCCTTTTTTCTTGAGAATTTGGGGGGCTTTAGCCCCAAAGCCCCCCCCCCGGTACGGCGCCAGGATTGCCATCTGCATTTGGCTGTTTTTGGGGGATCAAAGAACAGTTTTAAACAAATGGGATCATAACATTTTTTTAATTAAAACCTAAAATGGGGGTCAAATACTGTGATATCTGAAAGCTTCATATTTTCCAATCCCCCACCAAAGTATTTTGAACACAGAACACTCCGTGGCTATGAGAAAATAGTTTTCCCTTTCTTCTTTTGACATGTTTGATTTTGACCAATCATGGCATGCTGTTCATGGTACAACTCACCCAGTCATGTCAGTAGCCTCGACAAGTTATGTCTCTCAAACTACTTTAGTGTTATATTACTTACATAATATCTTACTTGACATCCAACCGGTTTCGTTTTGGTTCCGACCCATGACAAAGAACATTCAACACATACAATTACAAACCAGTCAAGTTTTTCGCTCGGCTCTAGGCTCGCTATCGCTATCGACATGCAAGTTCAAGTAGGCGAGCCTAGCGCGTATGGAAGCCCAAGTGTATCACTTTTCTTCTCCCTAATAAGGAAACCTTATCTCCAAATAACCCTACTCCGTTAACTGGAGATAGAAACGGCTTCGTTAACTGGAGATACACTGAACCCCCAAATTACGCGCCTTATCTGAGGTTAACAAAGCGAACCCCAATACCGCACCTTAATCTTAAGTTAACAAAGCTTATCTCGAGATAGCAGAGCTGAACCCCAAATAACGACCCTTCATCGGGGTTAACAAAGCTTATCTCGGGTAAGTCTCTTATCTCGATATAAGTTTCCACCCTTAGCTCCAGATAAGAAAGCTGAACCCCAATAACTCACCTTATCTGGAGTTAAAAATCCTTATCTAGGTTAGGCAAAGCTGACCCTAAATACGGTCCTTATCTGGTTAACAAAGCTGAACCCCAAATAACGGCGCTTATCCAGGGTTAAGAAAGCTGAAACCCAAAAACTGTCACTTCCATAGATTTAACAAAGCTTATCTAGAGATAACAAAGCTGAACCCAAATAACGGCCCTTATCTTGATTAACACTCCTTTTTCTTTTCGGATTTAGCAAACTTGAACCCCAAATAACGGCCCTATCTGGAGATAACAAGCTTAACCCAAAATAACGAGCCGGTATTTGGGGTTCAGGCTTTGTTAACCCCAGATAGGACGCGTTATTTAGGGTTCAGCCTTGTTATCTTGAGTTAACTGAGCGTTATTGGATATAAGGGGCCTTATCCTTATATAAGGTTTCTTATCTAGAGATAAGCCTTGTTAACGCCAGATAAGGACCGTTATTTAGGGTTCAGCTTTCTTATCTCGAGATCAGCTTTGTTTACCTAAGATCAGGAAGACCGTTATTTGGGGTTCAGCTTGTTAACACCCTTGATAAGGCCGTTATTTGGGGTTCATCTTGTGTTAACCCAAGATAAGGACGCGTAATTATTGGTTCACTTTCTTATCTTCGAGATAAGCTTTGTTAACCTTAAAATAAGGACCGTTTATTTGGGGTTCCGCTTTGTTAACCCCAGATAAGACTCGTTATTTGGTGTTCAGCTTTGTTATCTCAGTTAACGAAGCGTTATCCCAGTTAACGGAGTGTTTTTATTGGGATAGGCTCCTTATCTAGGGATAGAAGAAATGATAACACTTGTGCTTCCATAGCCTTAACTCCAAATAACACTCCGTTACTGGAGATAACTCTTCGTTAACTGGAGATAACAAAGCTGAACCCCAAATTACGCACCGTAATCTAGGTTAACAAAGCTGAAGGAACCCCAAATAACGCCCTTAATTTACAAATCTTTATCTCGAGATAGCAGACTGACCCCAAATAACGACCCTTATCTGGGGTTAACACAGCTTATCTTGGGATCAGGTCTCCTTATCTCGAGATAAGGCACCCTTATCTCCAATAATAAAGCTGAACCCCAATAACGCACCTATCTGGAGTTACACTCCTTATCTAGGGCTAGCAAAGCTGAACCCTAATAAATAACGTCCTTATCTTGGGTTAACAAAGCTGAACCCCAAATAACGGCCGTTATCTAGGGTTAACAAAGCTTGACCCAAATAACGTCCCTTCTATGAGGTAACAAAGCTTGTCTAGAGATAACAAAGCTGAACCCAATACCGGTCCTTACCTTGAGTTAACACTCCTTATCTGGAGTTACCAAGCTGAACCCACATAACGGCCTATCTGGAGATAACCAAATCTAACCCATACGACCTTTATTTGGGGTTCAGCTTTGTTAACCCCAGATAAGGATCGTTAAAAAAAATTTTTTGGGTTCAGCTTTGTTATCTTTGAGTTTCTGAGCGTTATTTGGAGATAAGGGGCTTATCCCTAGAATAGGTTTCTTCTTTATCTAAGATAACAGCTTTGTTAACGCCCAGATAAGGACCCGTTTTTTGGGTTCAGCTTTGTTATATAGAGGGACCGTTATTTGGGGTTCAGCTTTGTTAACCCTTGGATAAGGACCGTTATTTGGGGATCAGCTTTGTTAACACCCCAGATAATGACCGTTATTTAGGGTTCATCTTTCTTATCTCGAGATAGCTTTGTTAACTTTAACTTAATATAAGGACCGTTATTTGGGGTTCAGCTTGTTAACCCAAGATATCGAGTTATTTGGGTAGCTTTTTTATCTCCCGTTAACGAAGCGCTCTCTTCCATTTCACGGAGTGTTATTTTGGGATAAGGCTCCTTATCTAGGGCATAAGAAGAAAGTGAATACACGTGTCTTCCATAGCTCTAACCGGTCCTGGTCGCTAGCCCAGCCCCAGCATGCATGCCAATTTTACTCACATGCCCGCTCACATGCTCATGCCTTCCAAAGTCATACTGTCTTAATTCAGTTTTGAATGTTTTCTTGTGAGAAATCAATCAGTACTGCATGTCCGATTTGTGACATGTTAACGTCCCATCAAAATACCGTTTTTATCCATTGAAATTCCATTTTGTTTTACGTGCGAAACAGCTGACTCGCCTCGCCAGGTCAGTGATCACACATACCGACCCGCGCTAAAATCTGCATCCATAAGCCCCGGCCCACTTACCATCACGGCGAAACAGCGCCCTCCCCTAGGATCACAAATCGCACTAGACGCTTAACTAGACGCGCAAAAATACGCACAAAAGGTGGCTTCAATTGGCTGTCCCGAGGTTCCTCTCCATAAATTTTTAGACTCCAGGCGAAGTGGCTATTTCGTTTTACCGTGGCGGTTGCCAACATGGAGGATATAAATAAGGAGATGGACACTTGTGGAACGAACGGTGTCCCTGGCCCTTGCTTTAAGGGGGCGCCTATAAATAACGACTCGGGTAGATTTTAAGGGGGTGGGGCACAGCAGCCACTAAAAAAAAAAAAAAAAAAAGTCCAGATTAAAACTCGGGGGATCACAATACATTAGGCGATAATCTTGTAGACTAATAGACTTAAACGTGAAATTGGTTTATGAAGTTGTGAATTTCTAAATGCATAAACAAAGATATACGGTTTTACAAATTTTAAAATAGGAGAGAACTACAAATTTCCAGGGGATTTCAATGAAGGGACCGAATTGTAGACTGCAAGTGCTGTAGCAAAATATATAACCGATTCATAAAAATGTCACATAAATCTAAAGAGCATTAAATGAGCTAAATTATGATACTAAGCAGTTACCAAATTTGACCTTTGAACCATTAAATGAAATAGGCTCATTTGAAAAACAAAAAATTACATTATAAAGTCAGTGGGCAACCCGGGTGGGCGTAGGTCCAATCGAGGGCGCTATATAGGCCGGAGTCTTGCAATGCACAGTTCGTTACTATCCTGGTTACAAACGGTGAACACGTAACTCATACCATGAGTTAATAAATAGGAGGGACAGTAATTTCGGTTGTATGTGCGAACTTTCGTATTTTTGACCTAGCCATATTGTGGGTAAAGGAGCAAAGACGACAGGCGCTTAAGGTCAACCCCTGGTGCCAATTGCCTAACAATTTTCATATTCGCACCACGACAAATGGCTGTCTTTCGCATGCGTTGACCTGAACTTACGTATCTATTCAAAACAGTAGGCCTAAAGCTTTCTTATAACCTGAGACGAATAATAAGTTCTCTAGCTTATAACTCTATGGGGTCCGGGTCCCGGGGTATGGGGTAAGGTACTGCCGAGCTCTGTCAAGGTAGGCTATGTCTTTATTGAATGAACAAGTGAAAATGAAACCAATGTAGTGATTAGAGGAGCAATATTTGGGGCAAGAAATTGAACATGTTATGGCAGATTTTTTTCTATAACCGAAAGGTTGTGTATTGTTGTGTTTTGTTTGTTTATTTTATTATTTAATTTTTTTGTGGAATGAAAATGTGCAATTGGAAAAATTGTTTAGGGGAAGTCTTTCAGGAAATGCGGAGTCATAACCCGCCAGCTTTAGCATATTCTGTTGTGTAAATAGCGGATGGGGGGGGAAGTGTGTGTGCTAGGCCTATGAAATAACAACATCAACCTATATAACAATAATAATATATAACAAATATAACAATAATGTATTTAAAGAAAACGTCTCCAAATGTGGTCGGCTACAATATACTCAACACATTCGGTCCTATTGGCCAAAACAAACTAAGTAATTAAAGCGGCACGGCACATCTTTCACCAAAATATGAAATTTCTTCAATTTGCTCTCAAATGATAGTCTAGGCCATTGGAAGAACCGGTACATTTTACACATAAAAATACATTACCACAAAACGATAGGGACATTGATATGAGGAATAAGACATCCAGGTATTGTAGGCCAACTTTAAGTTTTCCATAACTTTAATAACAAATGGGTAGATTGACATGCAATTTTTTACTCGTACTCACTGATATTAAAACCACAAAGGTTATACACCGATCAAACAGTGGGCATAGCGTGGGCAACATGCATACGGCGTTGCGTGTTTCTTGTGTTAAACGCCCATTTCGTCGTCTGCTGAATTAACGTCGCCGGCGACGTTAAATTATAAATCGTTCTGTTTACCCATAAGGAAGCTGATGTGGTCTAAATTATTTCGGGTGAGAGCTTAAAGTTGTATATAAAAGCCTTCAACCATGCAAAAATATCGATTGAAAAATCTGAGGGCGCACTATTTTCAAATGTTGCCAGTGTCTCTTTAAAATAATTAAGTAAAAAACTTAATTTACCGCATCGAAATATTTAAAATTAACGCAATTAAAAAGTTGCATAAAATATATAATAAAGTAATAAAAAGAAGTATATGAAAATAGATGAAAAACACAACAAAAGGAACATTTTGTTTGCGGGTAAAAACCAGCCAAACTATCTAAAAACATACAAAAAAAGGAAAGAAACAACGAGAAAAATACCCCCCCCCCCTCGACACGCGGAGCGGAGACGTTTTTGACTCTGTAAATTCTCATTGCATGATAGGGTCTAACTCTAACTGCCGCGGTAACGGTGTGAACAACGGGCAAAAAATTTCGTTATTTGCACCGTACGGTGTGGATTCAAAAGAAAAAAAAAATCCTGCTTCGCGCCCCACGGTGCGCATTACCAAGAGAAAGTATTCTTATTCACACCGCTACGTGCGAATTGCAAGAGAAGCATTCTTATAAACACCTCTACGGTGCGAATTACAGAAAAACATTGGCTTATTCGCACGCCACGGTGCGATAGACTTCTTGGTAAGGGTGCACACCACTATTACGCTAGACTGAGTCCTAGTCCTCCGTTCGCGGCGCACTTTTATTACCCACAATTCTTTACGGCCTGCTCACCGGGACTGAGAAAATATACGACCAAAACCGGGGAGCACTTACGCCTCGGATTGTGAGGCAAAAATCATGCCGCAGTAGGGACGTCTCTCAGAATTAAATAATGACGATCATGGGCGCGGCAGGGAGTTGGCACAAGGGTCATCCTCCTTGGGCCTGGCAAAGGCCGTGGGCCTGCATGACTTGGATGGGCGAAAAAGTAACCAAAGCAGGATTACATGAAGAAGTGGTTTCATGGAATGGATACGCCGCACCTTGACATGTATTTTAGTTAATTTCATGTTGGCGTTTGGAATTAATCCTGCCTGGTCATGGAACACGCATGTTTAAGCATGAATGTGGGAGAAGAAACAAACATCATTCTCATTACTACATCATGGACTATTTATAATCATGATTATGATGATCATGATGTAGTCTTTTCATCTCGTCAACTTGAAGGGTAAGAGTCAAGTTGCGATTGATGTTGCCTTCGTCAAATTGGAATTAAATTTTCGCCTAGACCTAAATACTGACTGTGGCCTAAGGCAAGCCTAGGATAAGAAGGGAGACGAGGAGTAGCTGGGGGCCTACCCAATACCTTGTATGCTAGTGTACGTGTCTAGCCTATGAGAGAATAGGAACGCACCCCAGCACAACTCCGATTCAGATATTAAAGCAAGGGGAAATGCATGACAGTGATTACAACTGTTATAAGCCTTAACTTAGGTAGGACAAAGCTTCTTAATTAGCTTGCAGTGTACTGGCTGATTCAAACCACATTGAAACACGTGCAAAACACGTGTCTGGGATGGGTTGATGTGGTCAGTTCTCCTTTATTGCAACATGGATGTATTAATGATGTAGATTTAGTTGTACTAGGGCTATAAATTAAAAATGCGCCTCTACTTATGATTTTGTGATGTGCCACTCACGCTCCTGATGCTAGTACTATGCAGTATCATGTTTAATATTAGATCGACTAGCGAGCCTAGCTAGCCAGTAGCACGACTTTAGTTTAGTTTTACATTTTTATGCATATTTGCAGTTTGTTCCTATTTATGAGACTAGAGACCCGGGCTAGAAACGTGCCAATAAGCCTAGGCAAGTGATGCCAGATCAGCAGTGATCGGGGAATAGTACAGTATAGACCCTAGCCTGGGGGTAGAAAACATAGTTTTAGTATCGGAGTATGTAGGCTGCCCCTCAGTATAGTATAGCCTATGTGCAGCACCAACTCTAAGCCAATAGCGAAACTAGCTATTGGCTTATCGCATCAACATGTATACACTGTACAACTGCATGCAGCAGACTAAGGCATATCACTTCCTAGCAGGACCTCTTGGCACGGCCACGTCACGGGACACGAGGATGGCACATCCAATTTAAAGGTCTGATTTATAGCCCAGGTTTATAGTCCAAAAAACATGCAAAATAGGCTTAGCTGCTAGAATAGGTGATAAACCGCTAACAATAATGCTATTGGCTAGTACTGAAACATAGCGTATACATGCCTAGGGCCTATAATGCATAGTCACTTATTTGCTGTATGAAAGATAGCTGGTGTTTTGGTCCTGCTGAAACTTGTTTGGGACACCATGAACTAGGCTAATAAAAACAATGTATACTGACCATGCCCGGGGACCATGTCACAAGGGTTTTTTAGGGAAAGAGAGGTTTTGAAACATATTTTTACAATGTAATTAACATGAGCCTTAGGCTTAGACTCAAATGCAAGCAGTCAACATCCATTTTCGGTTCAGGTATAGTGGGCCTAGGTCAAGTTAATAGCCTAAGGACCAAACCCTAATTTTGTAGTCAGCATAGGTTATGTAAACATGGAAGGCTAGCTTCATTTGTTTTGGTATCTATTATTTTATAGGCGTTAAATAGTATTACAGGTTTACATGGTTAAATGAGGGAAAAATAGTAGCTTTTTCTGACACAAAAAATGTTGATTTACCTCTGGTAACAATCTGAGGTCCCATGGACGAAGGTATTTTACCTGTAAAGGGGCTTTGGACATACAGCCTCTTCTCCGACTCACCTAAAAAAAAGTTGATTTCTTTTTATGTGTGCCCGTTAGACTCTTATGTGCAAATTCGATTTACTCTGCCAGAATAAGTTGGTTGTTTTTCTTGATCAGTAAAAAAATGTATAAATAAATCTCTTGAAAAACTAAGACTTAGCTTAAAAATGAAATGTGGTAAAATTGTGAATGTTGACACTATGCGAGCGGGCTCGGGAAGCTCGAGAAGAACTTATTTTGTCTAGCCTAATCCACCCTTTATATGTATGTAACTCGTAGAAGTGGCAAAAGACTAGTATGGAAAGTGAAAGGCTAAAAACATCACTAAAAAACATCAATATTTTAGGGAAAACCGGTTCGTTTGGGTGTTTGTTCAGAACCGTATTGGAGGGGGGAGAGGGGGGACGGTCGACGGTACCCCCCCAAAAAGAAAGTACCCCAAAAAGTGATTTTTACTACAATTTTTTGAGACTGTCCTTTGTTATTTGCGTTAAATAATTTTTACTCATAACCAAAAACCAAAATCACATGAAAATAGTAAAAAGAGAAAACTAATGAGTAACTCTAGAACTATCTCAATAAGAATTAAATAATACTAATAACTAAATAAAATCTGCATAAATAAATACCTGTATAAATAATTGCCCAATAATCTACATACATAATAGCAATATATAAATAACTCAAATAACCAACTGATAAATTGATAAAACTAAACAACTTAATAAGTTTTAAATAGAAAGTAATGAACACACACACCTACACATGAACACAGAATAATTTAATTATCAAATAAATAAAAACGACTATCAGAGATCAGAGAACAGATTGGAATGTAACATCCATTATGTCTCAAAAAAAAAAAACAAAAAACACAACACGACAAAAACCCCATGTAAACTGAGCTGGCACAAACAAAAACTTTCATCCAACTCATTGATAGCGTAAAGTTCCCGCTAATAATGCGCGCAACGTCTGTTTAATAAGCGAGCGCAACAGTCCTACGAAGTAAGTGGTACTATTCATGAGCCACAGAGCGCTCCCTATTCGAAACGTATTTTTTCAGTCGTCACCATAGCACCCTCGCAGGGCGTGCGTATATGTTGAACGGCGGAAGGATTCAGTCTACTATTAGCTTCCCAAGAATTCGTATAGAAAATTCAGGTTCTATTTTGGGCCGTATCTCGAGTTACCTTGCGTTCAGAAAATGCGAGTTGCACAGTTTGTTTGCAAGACTTTCTTTTATAAACATATCCAAAAGTGATCAAAACTTTTCCGTATAAATTTTGCAATATTTAGCAACTTCTTGGAGGTTAGTAATTTCGCTACTCAAAATTTTCGCCAGAACTGGAAAACGCACGTGTGTGTTAATCCGCCCAGGAAAAAGCAAAATTAAGCTTAAATCAACACATTTTCTTTCAGGAATATCTTGCACACTTTCCAAAAAATTGGTAGAGACCAAATTTATGCCAAAAAAATTTTTTATATTATTTAGTTTTTTGATTTTATAATTTCAGAATTTTCCTCGTTAAGTACGGACTATTGCTGTGCCGGAAGTGGCCGCCAAAGGGGTAATTAGTGGTGTGGACACCACCAAAAAACGCTCCCATTGAAATACACGCTAAATTGGACTTGAAATAAGTTCAAAAAGGTCAACCCCACGTGACATATTTTGATGTTTTGAAGATATTTCTATATCAAAAAGATGAAAAAGTTTTAAAAAAGTCATGGTAATTTGATACCGTTACAGGATAGAATCGAATACAGGCTTGTGAATAGCGCCACCAACTTTCAAACCGACACGTATAACCATAGCCGATCAGAGCACGGGTAGTCGAAGGCCTAATTTATTGTAGATTCAAATTTATTATTTTATGATATTCCAAGTATAGAACTTGCGCACATTCATTTAAATATTAACATTCGAAAATCAACAATATCTAGGCACCATGCCACACCAATTTGCTCACAATCGACGGTATATTTACCGGAACTACCACCATTACACAAAATGCGGAGTGATTTAGTGGTGTGCTCCCTTGAACATACAATTTTTTAGTTTCTTATTTTCATAAACATTGATTCTTCTAAGAAAAGTTTCACTGATTATTAGATATATTCATCCGATTTTGAAAAATACCTTTGGAACGTGGAACGTCCACAGCAGAAAATGACCTGAAAATGCGCTCTTTTGAAAATTGCAGCTAGTGGTCTGCCCAATGGCAGTAGTGGACATGGTGTTAAGAGTTTATGAAAATAATGGCGTCGAAGAGGAGAATTGAAAACATTTATGTGAACAAAGAATACGGAATGCAAAACCACAAACCTCTAGGAAGCGATTTCATGGTGCCTAAGCTTCGCCCGCCCCCCCCCCCCACCTCCCTAAAGCATCACAAAAACCGAAAAATGACTAATGTGCGGCGCCCGAATGGATCCGATAGTCCATTTCGCTCCAACTCTCCTTCTCACGGTTGGGGATAATTTGTTGGGTTGTGTGTATGTATAGGCTATGTTGGTTAGATTTAGAATAAGAGTTAGAGTTGGTGGATAAAGAGTTAGGTTAGGGTTAAGGTTAGGGTTAGGGATAAGCTAGGGTACGATAGGGTTAGGGTATGCGATCGGGTAGGGTTAGATGTTGGAGTTAGGGTTAGGGTGGGTTATGTTTAGATTGGGGCCTAGGGTAGAGTTAGGGTTATAATTACGGTAGGGTCGGGTCGATTGGGGCTGGGACTAGGCTTAGGGGTATTTAAATGCTCGCGTGGAAATCCACGACAAAAAGGTACCTACAAGATGGGATGGGATGAAACGATTCTTGCTCTTTTAAATGGGTACCGTGGTTCCTTTTGAACAAGGTTAGAGTTCAAAGAGAGACCGGTTGGACGACCTTTATAAAATATAAATCATCAATTTATTAAATGGTATTACAAACATCCATTATATGCAAGTTCACCGCGATCTTCTCCACCAGCTGTTATTGGAATAGAATAAGCAGTTGATGACAAAATGCCGTTATTTTGGCACTTACACGGAGGGTAATTAGGATGTTCGCTTTGAAAAAATTGAATGCATGAACGGAAGGAGAGTCACGTGTTTCTCTCGTATAGACCTAAGATTGATGAAAGATAAAAAATTCCACAGAACATTGCAGCGTTTTCAGTAAACGTTCAATTTTGATGCAGCAACATATAAATATTGACAAAACCGCCACTTTTAACCAAAATGGCCAAAATGAACAAAATCATGTTTAATCCGTTAAATGGCTGTGTAGTAAGACTGTTGTGACTAAAATTTTATTTCTTGGACAAAAAGTCTCTAAATTACAGTGGAGTCAATAAAAACCCTACCGTCGCGGAAAGATTTTCTTCAAAGATTAAACGGTATTTTGCTGAATATGGGCTTTGGTTGTATACAGGGATTAAACCGGCTATCAGAAGATTTTTTTCGTGTTTCGGAATTGGGTCAGAAACTATGGCAATTTGAGGAGCGACCTAAAAATTCAGTTTGGCCGATTTAGCCAGACAATGCGGAGAGACTGACACCGACGTATACCATAACCACATTAAGCAAACACAATTCATCACATGTTGCAATTTCAGGATGTATCTTTTTTTCGAAAAAAACATATCAGTTTGAAATAAAACTCATCTTCGTGTAACTTATTATAAGTAAAAATATCTTCAAACAAATAATAATTACCATTGTTCCAATCATAAGAGTCTAGTTATTGAAAATCAATACATATCAATGTCTCAGTTCATGCACATAATGAAGTGCTCAGAGATTTTTGTTTCACATCCCTAAGGTAATGTTTTGCACAAATTACAGTTACTCAGCGTCCATAAATGGCAAGAAGAAACTAAATTGAAATTTTCTTTCTATAAATTGGAAGTTAAAAACTTAAACTCAATATCGCACGTTTGTTTTTTTTCAAGAGGAATACAAAACCTTCTATGGTTCACTTAGCTCCAAGTTTACTTGTAGGTTAAAATCATGAAATCTTGCTGAACCGAAGTAAACTATATGGTCTTACACCAGCTATTTTGACCTTCTTATTTAGGAAATTGATTTTTTGAACTCAGCATTTTTGTTATCTCCGGGATATTACTTTGATAATCTGCAATTATTCTACTCCCTTCCATAATTGGTGTAAATGTTTTTACTCAAATCATGCTGAAGACCATGCCTACGTTAGTCGGCGAGGCATCTTTGTTTGGGTCAAAAATCGGCCAACAGGATTTTTAAGTCTCTAGGCAAAATAGGCCTCACTTCTTCCTCAAAAGCCCAAATGACACCAATAAACGTTTCTGAAAGCCTGTTTATCCATCTTTATAACCAAAGCAAACATTTGAGCAAAACTTATTCTTAACTATTTTAATTATTTTTTATTCTGAATGGGTTAGGGGGTTTTTTTACTCACACTGACTATCCACAACGAAAATGTGTGACCCCTAGGTGGTGTCAAAATACTGAAGAGTGGGAAGTAAAACAGTTGAGAAATTGGAGTTGATTGCTTGCAAACTTTTGGGGACACCCGGACTCAGCGCAGGTGCCACCTGGTGTTTATGTGTTGTCGTACGTAGCGGAAACAGCAGGCGAGACTTGTGGTTCGAGAACCGCCTTGTTTTCTGATTGTACCACTTTTTTTGAGACAGGCTGTCGTTTGCAGGTTCGAACCACCAAGGAAAAAGTCGTTTTTATGTTATTATTATATTGATTTTTGAGAGACAGAGGATGAAGTGACATCGAACGCAATTGTGGGTCGTTCCTTGTGAGCATGTGCAGTACACGAGTGTTCCCGGTACAAACGGATTATATGATAACCAAGTAGAGGTGCTTCAAATTCAAAATGGGATATTTAGACCCTAGTATAATGAAAAATAACAATGCCGTGATCGAGATGTCTTCTCAAAGGGGGAGTTTAACTTTGTGAGGATCAACCATGGTTAAGCACAGCATTGTTACAGGCGGATGCCCGCCCTATTCGGCAGCCACTACGACGTTTTCGCACAGAAGCCCGTGTAAAGAAAATGAGTGGGCCCCCATAGAGAGGTCCTAGTACCATAGCAACATGTACGGAATATTTGACCTTGTAGACGAGGCCATTTGAGTTCAGTGCTAAAAAATGATGGCGTACATCTCAATGGAGAACACAATAGACAGAGGGTGGTAGGACACTCAGTTCACACGGACACTGTAGTATATGACCCGGGAGAATCAGAAACCACAGTCAGGAGGTTATTACGAGAAGATATTAATTAAGCCATCCGATAGTCGTGTGGGGCTCGGTCACGGTGAAAGACGCCTCCACTTTACCGAAAATAGATGACTCGTTGGATGTATTGGGAGGAGCGAAGTATTTTCCTACATTCTATGTGGAGTGTATTACCCTTGGCTCTGTAATGCCCTTCTACGTTTGAGCGGCTGATGGATAGTTTTTTGACAGGCCTCAGGTGGGGGGGAGCCTTGTTGGTGTTTGGTGGATGGGTGATTGTTTTTCCACATCCTG
>JAMKCH010061231.1:0-31434 GCA_023653785.1 Ophioderma brevispina
CGAGAGATTTTGTGGCACCAAATATTGTGACATAATAGTAATTCCTTAGATAAACTCAATATATTTCTTACCATGTATTTGGACTAAAGAAATGTCCTTAAAGAGAGAAAAAAGGGTGATTTTGATTGCTTAATTTCATATAAAACATGTAGGCTTGAATTTCGTATTTGCCTCATATACAAAATTAGACATTTCACCAATGTGTACCAAAGAAACATTCTCAGCTTAATCCTTTCACATAAGGATCTCTTTGATGGAAAGCTTACATCGGTGCAAAAATCCGTGCCTTTCGATTTTTTTAGGTACACCTGATATGTGAAATTCTCTCGTTGCACCTTAAAAGTTTAACACATGAGGAGGAAATGAAAGAGAAACGTTAAACTGGGCCCCTAAAATGTGAAAGGGGTGACTTAAAGCCCGACTATTACCCAGAGAGCCAAAAATGACATTGAAATTGCTGGATAGCTTAAGAGTGAATGACAACATGACAGAATTCCATAAGTATTTCAAGAAAAACGATACCCATTCAATTATTGGTGTTATAAGTGTCCGTAGGAGAAAATTACATGTATGACTAAAATAACCGATTTGTCTTTAATAGGCTGCGTTTGGACTTATCATTTGTAGAGCATTTAGATACGGATACTTGATCCAGCATTCAAAATTGATTTTGATTTATTTTTTTACGTTGTCTGAATTTACAAATCATAAAATCTAATGATGTGCCATAATTGACTTAAATAAAACCAATACGGACACCGTTCCACTGAGCTCCTCACCGAAAAAATAGGAAAAAAGGAAAGTCAAAAGAAAAAAAATGAGACTTGAACAATTTGCGCAAACGAATTAAACCTAACCGTGACAAACTGTCATACGTAAACTGAGACAAATAATGTAGGTGGATCTACAAGCCTAAGGAGGTAATTTGAAAGAATAAAATGAAAAAAAGACCGAACAGCATCAACGACCAGGTTTTCCTTCTCAGTAAAATACGTGTCAAAGAAAAACACAGTCACTCAATGATTATCATGCAGTTGAAGGCATCGCGGTAGAATAAATTCCAAAAACAACCGTGTTCGGAAAAAAACGCTAAAAAAGCCTAAGAAAAAAACCAAAGAGATTTTAGTGCGCGAAATAATGGCGAGAGTTTAAAAAAAAAAAACTTAAAAGGGGTGGGAAAAATGATGGCTAGAAAAAACAAAAGCATAAGACGTAATGCGATGTGAGTAGGCTAGGGGGCAAACCTAATATTTCCATTGGCAAACTGACATCTAATGATTAAAAAACGTGTCATCTGGGTAGCTTCTATGGATCATAAGTAACATTCCCAGGGTGGACACGTTTTTCAATCAGCTGCACGGGGGGTGTTACGAGGGGCTCAAGTTACTATGGGGTCGAATGTTTAAACTGCTCCAAATCTAATGTAATATAGCTCAAATTTCCTTAGGTAACCAGGAGTAAAAAAAGTCAATTTGATCACATGCGTGTGGTTCTTCCTTTCAATATATTTTGGGAAAATAGGCTAAAGGTCATTTGTTTATTCAAGAAAGTCCACATTTGTAATACCAAGATTTCTTTGTAAAAAATTCCAACAAATATTTTAATTATACTGTTCAAAAGTATGCCTTTTATTTTGTATAGGGTTGGTTCCTCCCCTTAATAGGGAGGGGTGTATGTCCCCCCCATCCCCATAGAGTCCGACAGGGAAATTTGAACCCCTTCCGTATAACAAGAGATGAAGGCCAAAAAATGCAAAAGCATTTCATATTTGGAATCAGTATCGTTAAACTTTCTAAAAAATATTTTTAACCAAGAAATCTGGGGTATTACAAACATTAACCTTTCTTGAATAAACAAATGACTTTAGCCTATTTTCCTTCTCCCCAAATTATCCTTGGAAAGAGAAGCACCACACGGCATGTGACCCAATTGGACTTTTTTACTACTCCTTTTTATCCTAGTGATAATTGAGCTACCAATTACAAAAAATTAGATTTTAGAGGCAGTTTAACATTTGACCCCCATAGAAACTTCACCCCTCCTCTTGTAGGTCCAGTGCAGCATATTATTTTACGGTCCACCCTGGGGGTGTTATTGAATTCCATCTAAACATTTGACATGCAAAAATTTATAGCATTGTGATGCAGGTTGACCTTTCCTGCCCCCTAGATGTGATTCGATGGTACCGAATCCATAAAACAATAAAAACACTGCGGTACACATCATATTGCAATAAAACCAAAAGTCGGAAACAAAAAAAACATGAATCGGCAAACTCTAGGCCTGGTTTCTACTTCGCATAGTGTGAACCCTTAGCCAAACGGTGCACAACCCCACAACAATCAAATCCACTGCGTACATAACATGTGAACAACTGTGTCTTGGAAACAGCAATCGCAGACTTTTGTTTCATTTTAAAACTCTTAAAAAACTCATCTATTTACTATAGCGTTTGGTGATGGATTGTACTTGATTACTTCATGCTTGTTCCTAGGCTTTTGTACACTGTTTAGTATTTATGTCTCTACTTCGAGACTTCGGTGTAAAGTGCGCTATAAGCACTGTATTATTATTTTTGCTATTATGAAAATGTTTTTGCCATAATGAACACCTCATAAATAGCCTTACCGGTGTATACATTTTGTTTATAGTTTTTACACGTAACAGCCCACAATCATCCTAGCAGTGGCGGTAAGATAGCCCTCGATTGGTTGACCTAAAAGGCAACATTAGTTTAACGCCTTATTCCGCTGACGTCCATGCATGGACTCCAGATTTTGGCACCCCTGGCACGATATCACACCGGGTAAAGAAAGCTGAGTGGTCCCCACATGAGAGTGTCCCTAGTCCATATTTCTTGGGACTTCTACCCCCCCTCCCCCCATGGGCCAGGTATACTGTTGGGACCCAATAGGAAGAGTTACTGTTGGGACCATGGGCGAGTTAACTGTTGGACCAATGGGCCGAGTTACTGTTAGCCACTCGGCGAGTACTGTTGGACCAATGGGCGAGGTACTGTTAGACCATTGGCGAGTTATGATTAGAACAATTACTTGGTTTTTTGTTTAATTGATTTATTGTTTTAATGATTTGCTTTATTCTATTTTTATTCATTTTTAGACAAAAGGGTAGTGACAAACAAAGTTGGAACAATTATTTTAATACCTTCAATTGGCACTCTATTTTATATAGGGCATGGATGGACAACGTCACACCAACAGAATGCTTTGGTACTGCTTGGAAGGGTCTATGTACTCATTGGGTACCAGGTTGGGGCCGGGGGGGGCAGAGTGTCCCTCTGAAAAAAATTCTTGAGGGGGAATCGGGAAATAAAACACAGTTATTCATGTTAAATCAGCCCCTTTTCGGATTCTTTCGCCCTGCGACCAGGAAATGTTTGCTTGTGATCCGGACATTTGTTGCACCTGCCGGGAAATTGCCCCCTCGGAACCACCGGGCTGGCTACGTACCTGTATGTACTGCTTGGACAGTGGTCACCAAGTTCCCACAGATGGTTGAAGCATAAATCTGCAACAGGCTTGCAACTGACCACCCCTGAGAAGTATGTACCAGAAATGCAAATGTGTAGACGGTTTGATTCATGATACTCGAGGGTTTTCAGCAGTGCTCCTTTTTCAAGGATAGGGCGTGGGTATTAGGGTCTTGTGGCCTTCATTCAACAGATTGAGGAGGCTCATCAAAATTCCTCAATCTTGGATTATAAACATGGCTAGTTGGGGATCAACATTCGAATTCCTCCTTTGAATCAAAACATGTAATTATCACGATCTGTAATCATACACTCATAAATAACAGGGCTAATGATGAGCTTTGCAATGACCGTCACATCATGTAGAAGGGGTGAAACTGTAAAGGCCCTTATTGAATACCACCCATTCATGAAACTGACTAGTGTAGTTTTTAATCTTTTTAACAATTAATTTAATAATAAATGAAGGGTGTTAATTATGACCCCGAGTGCCATTGAAAGTGATTTCAAATGGTTTCTGTGAGCCCATCAGTTGAAGATATTTGCCCTGCCCCCAAGAAATCACCTTTTAAAGCAAACAACACTGGGGGAGGGTTATAAAAGGGGTATTTACCCCCTCCAGTTAGAGGTTTTTTTCTACACTTGCACCCCCCCGCCAGACGTCAAAAAGAAAACAAAAATCTGTCTTTTTTTTTAAATTCTTATTCCTCCTCATGAAGCTTCATAACTCAAAACCCCACCCCGGGGTTCTTGAGGTATGAAGTTCTTGTGCCGCTTTTGTTTCTTGGGACAAGGTTCTGTTGGACAATAGAGAAACTACAAGATAATATAAATTTAAATTTTAATACGCCAGACTGTTTTAAGGGGTTTGACGGTTTAGCGCATTACTCGATAACATTTTTCTAGAATTCCATATATTGTATTTTCAACGTTCTGAGCAAGAATCGAAAAAAAGAGGAGACTTTGTTTTTGAGCTATAGCCCAAAAATAAAAGGTAATAGGTCATGAGCCCATAACCGAAACCCTGTCACCCCCCCCCCCGGGGAATTTTTGAGACCACTATTTTTGGAAACCTTATTACGTATAGCTATCAAAATCAGGTTGTCTGCAAAATCCCCATCCTGGGTTAAAGAGTGAGGGCGCTTTTTCAAAATGGCGGCCATATTCGCTTAATGCCCTTTTTGGACATATATCTAATTTTTGACCAAATTCATGCACTTACGTGACTACTTATCGCACCAAAACACACCAAGGAATTTTTGAACACCTTTTGGCATGATTAACCTGTCCTCTAGAGGGCTCATATTTCAAAATGGCCACAAAACAATGAGGCACCGTGTATTTACACTTAATGCCTCTTTTAAAGGCAAAATGCCGGTGTCACCTCATTATATACTTGGTCATGCCTGTGTATTAGTTTGAGGTAAATTAATCCACTTAATATAGAAGTAGTTAGCCTTTCAGTGTATCTATAGAGGGCGCTTTATTAAAATTGGTCTATGACTTACTATATACTAGGCCACAACCACAGCCTCCTCCTTAATCACTGATCACCTTGATCCGCATAACCATGGTTCTTGAGTCTTGATGTGTTGACGATGGCTACTAAGTGAGCAACAACTCTTTCTTACGCCGCTTGCAAACAAACGCGTCCACATAATTGTTGTTAAAAATTACTCAACGTACTCGGGCCGGCGCAAGCTATGCCCAGGTGCGGCCGATCGCCGCACGCACTTTTTGAGAAGCAAAAAAAAAAATAGCGAGAGAGAGACGAGGATAGAAAGAGGGAAGGGAGATCGTGCGAAAGGTGGAATTGAAAGTTTTCTATTGTCAGTATCGGTATTCCCAAATAGGTAATATCAATGGCGAATCCAAGGTAGCCGTCGCGTCGTCCCTCCCCAATCTAAACAAAGACGAAAAATAATGCGACAATGATACTTAGCCTACTTTATACGGAAAAAACTTTGTAACCCTAAATTTTCCAAATTTTTCGCGCTTAGCGCGGTTTAAAGACCCGATCAGTGATTTGCTAAATCAGAAAATCGAAAAAATCATCAAAATCATTTTTTGCATTTGTAACAAGTACAGGTTCCTAACATACCCGCTAATGATAGGACCAGAAGCAACCTAATAAGGACAAAATCGGAAGTTTTAGTCATTACTGCCGTCGGACACTACTACACACGTAATTGAACCGGAAAGATTTCCTATCTTTGAACATGCCTTTTCTTCCTTTTCTGTATTTCGTCAGTTGGAAAAAGTAACTTATGAGAATTCCTACAGCCTTATGCTTCACTTTTTAAACTATTCCTGCAAAATTAAATAATTTTGACTCGTCAAAATCGGATAATCACTGAGCAGTGTCTGGTACAAGAGAGATTTTTCACATAACAGGTGTCCCGAAAAGATAATGAAAATTCTGATTCTTGCACTAATGTAAAGCTTTCAATCAAATATATCCCATAATGGAAAGACTATCTAGGATTTTCTTTGGGACAAAAATTGTGAATTTCGAATTGACTATGTTTTACATGAAATAAGTCAAATCAAAATCGCCTTTTGTTTTCACTTTCAAGGCATTTCTGTATCCAAATACAAGGTAGAAATTTATTGGGGTCTATCTATATGAATCACTACATGTAAACAATGTTATGGATGCCAAAATCTTCGTTGCAGCCTATACGTATAGTTAAAGACCCGATTTCAGTGCAGGGCCTATCTTGGTTGTTCCCGTGGGGATTTAAAAGGGAGTCCCGTACATATCATGGAATCTTTCCAAGCTTTATAGGGGACCTGGACAACTTGCTGGCTTTCGGGCCTCCGCGGCGCACGTTCTTTACTTTTTTCTACTTACTGCATCACACCAAATAACGTGACCACTTACAAATTTCAAATTTTTTCGATCAAATTTGCATGAGAAAATGCGTTGGGACAGCGAACTTCCTCGCGCTTTCCGCGGCAGGGGAACACCACTACCAACCCCTGCGTCGCTTAACCTTAACCCCACGTCGGTTTCTAGCATCTCCCGCCCCATGACCCGGGATCGCACGCTACGGCGGTGTCGCGGCCCGCCAGCGATTCGTGCCCATATGAGTCTTGGTTTGATGACGTCCATCGCTACTTTCTGGACTTAGTGCATTTTTCCTACTCAGTGCTGTGACTTTTTGAGATTTAGTTGTTTTAGGGTTAATATATGAAATCTGGTGCATGCATGAACATTTACCACGAGGGCCATTAGAAAACACAATTTTACCGGCCCTTATGGACGCACCATTATACTTCCAAAGAGGGGGTGGGGGACTTCACAAACATACGAGCAACAAAAAACAAAAAACTTTCCCCACTTTCCAGTAAAAAAAAAATACCCACACCTTGTAAAAGGTTAAAAAACTTGGCCCGTGGAAACACAGAAAAAAACTGGCCCGGTTACTACGTTGGAATACTCTATAACCCATATTTGCAAAATTGTTCCACGCTATGCGCGGTTTTAAAAAGTATTACAGGGCCTTCTCCACATTTGAGAAATGACGACAAATCTGTCATTGAACGTTGCGACGCAATCTTGTACTATACCGTTAGGCTTTACGCATGCATCAAACGTCCCCTGCACCAAATTTTACGTGCTGTACCGGGATTTCCCTATTCTGTTTACCTCTTATGATGTTTGTGGCATTTGTATGCGCATTCATAAGAAGAGCCTACCGGTGGTGGACTGGCCACAAGCATGCCGACTCCGGAAGACGCAATCATTTTGTCACCTGGGAATTCCCCGACTTCGTGCATTGTGATTGGTGGCCTTGGTCGCTTGACTAGAATTTTGGGTTACGCCCTCGGAAAAGTTTGGGCGATGAGCAGACCGACTTCAGACATGCGAGATAAACTAAACTGTAGTGATGGGGAGACGGCCTTCAGACATGGCGAGCCTAAACTAAACAGTGGAGAGGGATATCGGACTTCAGACTGACGAGCTAAACATAGATTGTGGCAATGGGTAGCGGACTTCAGACATGGCGATCTAAACATAACCGTGGAGATGGGACTGGGGAGACGGACTTCAGACATGTCGATCCAAACATAGACTGTGGAGATGGGGAGGAGTGAGCGGACTTCAGAAGTGTGGGGTGAACTAGACAAAACTCTAGGAGATGGACGGCTTTTGGTGGCGACGACTTCATAAAAACAGACAATATGGGACTTTCGAAATGAATAACATCACATAAGGAGATGGTTTGGCAGACGACAGAAGTAAAAGATGACGAGGCAGGCTGTTGGTGAATGTGGAATTTTACCCCATTGTGACGTTGACCCGATGTTTGCTTATTTATTATCAGCGTGAAGTGTTAAACAGCAGTATAACCAGAACACATCGTAAGGCATTGATTTTTGTTAATCCGCTGTGCCTAACAAATGGAGAGTGATTAGAACTGATAGAATTCCACCAACGATGACAGGAATCCCGCACTTACAATATTGCCATATTTATCACTTATGTCCCGGATTGACCAATACGGACTAACCGCGGAATTGTGCACAGATCTAATTTTATTAGGGTAATAAATAGCTGGCCAGATCGGGGGTTTAAGATTTAGATTAAAAATTGGGCATTTTAAAGTACTCCAGTTTAGTGATCCATCAAGTTCGACCAAAGACGAGTAACGACACAAGATCAGCGCCTGAACACACAAGACAAGCCACGGACATTATTGAGGACCAAAGGACTGGCAGATTATATATTTTAATGACGTTGATTGTGAACATGATGTGAGTAAAGAATAAATGTGTGCTTGCTGTTGGAGGGTATAAATGGCTTGCCTTCAAGAAATATTATGTGACAACGCATGCGAAAGGGAGGCACCTCACCGTAGTGTTCGGCGTCTTGTTGGAGGAATAAATGGCCTTAGCCTTCAATAAATATACGTGACATTTGCATGCGAATGGCAGGCACCTCACTGTAGTTCTCGGCGTTTTGTTGGAGGTTATCACTGGCAGCCTTAATAAATATAAGTGACAATGAATATTATGTGACAATGCATGAGAAAGAAAAGCAGCCACTCCCTGTTAAGTACTCGGCGTCTTGTTGGAGGTATACAATGGCTTGTTTCAATAAATATTATGTGACAAGGCAATTGCGAAAGGCAAGCACCTCCCTGTAGTGCTCGGCGGTCTTGTGGGGGGTAATGGCTTAGCCTTCAATAAAAATATAAAATGTTACATGAGGAGCATCATATGGAGTTGAGTAATCATGGGACGATGAATATCTGTGGGCGACGGATACTGTGTGGCGACGAATGTCACGAAGAAGCAATGTGTCTTGTGTGTTGGAACCCCACTGCGATGGTTTGTATCCTTTTAAGTTATTATTATAATTATGTGGTTTGTGTCAAAAGCTAATATCAAAACTCGATGTGCTTGAATACAAACATATGCACCCCAGGTGTCATAGGGGTTGTATTGACGATTGCCGGCCAGTGCTAGAGGGGGGAACCTATGCAAAAAGTGCTTTCCGATTGTGTTGTGTAAGATATTTAAAAACTCTGTGGGGTGTGAAACAAAAACATATGCCAACCCCAGGTGTCATATGGTGTATTTACGATTGCCGGCCAGTGGCCTAGAGGGAGGAACCTATGCCCAAAAAGTGATTTTTGCCATTGAATCATTGTTATATGAGGAAGGACTTAAAAACATATGGTGTAAATCCAAACAATGCCCCAGGTGTCATATGGTTGTATTTGCGATTGCCGGCCATTTGCCAGAGGGGGGAAATATGCCCCACAAAGTGGGCTGTGATAAGGGCTATGCAAATTAGGTATGCAAATTAAAGTGTTTTGTTGTAAAAAGTAAATAGTTTATAAAGAACATAGAATCGCAGTCTGCGGTATCCTTTTATAGTAATTGGACGTTGTTGATGTAATGTATCTGACGGCAAGAGAAGGCTCCGCCGTTCCGCTACAGTTGCTTCATCAAAAATTCGCCTATACACCAGTTAATTCATCTTTTTCAGACCCGTTACTCAAGTAGGCATATATTACTATTGTGACAGCCTCCGAATATTATATTATTTTTCTGCATTATATAATTAATCATGTTTTAAATTTAATAATATAAATTAAGAGTGAGGCAGAATGGAAAATTATTGAAAACGTTTGCAATGTGTTGTGCACTAAGCATGACTTAATTCTGATTTCATCTAGTTCTAAATGGACTAGTTTGTGAAGACTCCTGAGACAAAACATGTCAGAATATGTTCGCAGTCAGATGACAATAGGAGCACAGTGGCTTATCTTCTTCATTCTAAGAACTGAATAGAGGTCTCGTTGGTTACCATAGGAAGCAAGATTGCACACCTGTGATGAACAATTTGACTTTGGTAATTTGATATGGTCAAAACGCTTCAGAGTACAGGATGTGGCATTCCTTAAACATGTTTCAGCGAACCGGAAAAGGATTGTGAATTTCGATTGTCTCGCGTGTTTTTGTTGCATCATGGGAAATTTTGCTAAGTGGACAAAATTCTGTTGCTGCAAGGTATTTCTCTTTGCCAGGTTTGAACCACGATATTTCATCGAGTGTAAGACCTCTCAAACAGAGAAGGTGGGGAACTTTGCATAACATTTGCTTTTATAAATGTTATGTTATTTTATAGAATTCTAGAAAGTTTGCTAGAGTGTCCGAGATGGACAAAATTGGTGCCGTGGAAAAACAAAGGTTAACATAGAATATACCCGCAGGGATTGTGTCTCTTTAATACCAGTGCTGCCACTACCAAGAGTTAACCTTTAACACGCACGGAGTACCTGCATGGAAATTATATAGCGATTTGCAGTTATACTTCCAGTTGTTCTCCAATTTACAACTCAAACAATTAATCGGCGGTCTAGACCAAAAGGCCTTTTGCGATTTCACGAAACTAGTTGAACTGTACCAGCAAGAAGTGTTGTGTCGCCAAGAATTATATGTGGACCTGATTCAACAAGGAGACTGGTCCGCACCCCCCAACAGTGAACTTTGAACTTTAGTTTAATGATTAATGTGCATGGTGTATTTGAATAGGTAAGAAATATACCAATTTTTTGTGATTGTAATATTGTGTCACTTCAATGATGATTAAGATTTCATTTGTGTATAATAAATAATTACTTTGAATTTACATCTTGTCAAGTCAATCTTCTTACCAAATAGTAATGGTGAATTTTGTTTTATGAACCACTGGGGGGTTCACTTGTATGACCTGAGTACGGATAGTAACACTATTTTTATAATTAACTTGCAATTTTACTTGCAATTTTAAATTGGGTCTATGCCTCGAAACTAAATAACATAAGTTTCGCCCCCGCCCCACCACCCGATCGCTACGCGGCACTGGCCATAGTCTGTGTACAGACCTTGTACTGTATTACTCTATGGGAAGAAACTACCGGATACTATCAACTTAAAGGACCAACCAACTGGTAGGTTCTGCGACCCTCTCTGAGTGCCCCCCCCCCACCCTACGCAGACTTTTAAAACCGAGGTCTTGACAAAGACTAACGACGGAAAATGAGGGCAGGTGATGGAAAGGAACCCCATCAGGCAAAACTATAAAACAATTTGATTTTGATTTGCAAAAACGGTGGTCATGCAATATAAAAATAAATATTGTTACATCAAATGTGCTGGTTTGGAAGGGAACATTGGCGTTCCGCACTTTTCCGCACTCTCCCCGGCAAGCTCGAACACATTACGCGTACTATTCCATTGACAATTGATATAATAAATGTTAACCCATCAAACTATATTGTACTTTTTAAAACGTTTTGATAATTTTCAATGTTCTATCCAATTTGCATGGAAAAATGTGTGTTGGAAAGAGACCCATCGCAGGATTCTGCGCTTTGCGTGGGAGGGGGACACCCACTCCCGCAGCCACCCCAGACAGCTTAATACGAATTTTCCATGAACACTTTATGCTTAGTTCATACAAAACTTAAAAACCATCAACTAAATATTTTAACTTTTTTTAACACGGTGATCATTCACATACGAGTGGTCAAAAAAAGGGTTTTACGCTTTTTTGTCTTAAATTTCTCAGAAGTGGGTGGACATTATCAAATTCGTTTGAAGATACTTATCAACTACAATATCGTGTTAGAACCTGACGTTAAAACGGCTCAAATAACAAAATGGACGCTGTGTAGAGAAAATAGTTTTGAAACTGTAGCCTCATGTTTAGACTCTAAAAAAAGATTTGTAGCTTTTACAGAAGGTTAATAAATACAAGTTAATAACTACCAGAAGAGTTAATTAAATACAAGTCCAGTGTCCCATGACGGGGGGAGGTGCACGTACACACTGCTTCAATACAATTTACAAATGAAGAGCGCCGCCCAATTACTATCATTACGAATGGTGACGTCATATTTATTGATACAGCTTGGGGAGATTTGAAATTCCTAAGAGTCATGACGTTGAGAGATTTTTGACATCAGCTGTGTCAAAATTATATGCGCAATTATAAGGGAAATCCGGTATGGTCTCGGCTATCGGAGTGAAAGCTGAAAACAGAATGTAAATAAGACTTTCCGTTGAGTGCTGGTGTTTGTTTGATGTGAGTAACGTTGCGCCATGATTCAATCCCGGAAAATGAGGGTTGAAAAAGGTATTCCTAATAATCGTATATTATGCGCGATAAATGTGACTAATGAGATGTACTATCTGTGTCGATTACTTAGATCATTCCTGATCCCACAGTGTCATCATTGCAGGGACTTGCACTTTAGTCCAATAATTGTATGATTTGCCCCACACAAATTGAAACAGAAACAATTTTGGTGGTGTTGTGTAAATACTCTGGAAAAATATTCCAAATAATATATTAAAAGTTTCCCAAAATCAAAGCCTAGTGGAAATGTAGAAATAAGGGTTTGCAAACGTTTGTACAGGGGTATAAAAAAATTAGAATTGTTCGAATTGATTTAAATGAGGTGTAGCAATTTATGTGGGCTAATCGTAAGGTTTTAAAAAAGGTATTAGTTTGCCTATCTAACGGTTATAGTTTTAGTACAAAGGCTCATAACAAGTTCAAGGTCATCCGGGTTAAAATTCATTTAGAATGGTCCGATTTTGATCGGACTGGATGTAAACTGTTAAATTTGTCCCCCTAGATAGGTAAATGTAAATGGATTTGGTTGAACTTTCTATATAAGACTTACAGAGCTATGACTAGTGACCTCCCATAGACCAGTAGCCCCGTCACATTTTGCGTTCCAATTATGCAAGGAATATTTATATATGGTGTAACCAGTATATTTTATGGTTCGGATACCATTAGACGAACAATTTGACACCTGTTTTTATAACGAACGGACTATCTAAAAAAATTTACCCCATTGTGACCTTGAACCTATTTTGACTCATAACTATTGAACTACACACCGCAGATATGGCAAAAACTATACCTTTTTTTAATCCTGAAATGCTAACGAACACGTTGCTTATAAACTTTTCAACGCGTTTTTGATACTTTTTCAATTTTGAACCCCCTGTAATAAACCTTACCCCCTTTAAAAATATATGTTCCACTCCTTGATTTTTAGTTAGACTTTGATTATGTTGTTTGTTTTTAAAGGTATTCTCAATACAATTCTATGAATTGATTCTGTTGCAAATTAGTGTTGGGTGAAGGCAGCTTCATTCTATTTTGACTTGCCTACTTTAAAATAAGGTGACAATGGAAATATGCCTGGCTATTTTCTGGCAGTGGAACCCAAGTTTTGAACTGGGGGAATTGCAATTGGAGTATTGATGCTGTTCATAATTTTATTACGTGGAAAAACATGTTTGGGGCGCGATCAAGCATGGTTTGCATGACACAGTCAATGTACACACATTTCGATTGTGTGTAGTATATTTAGCGTCAGTCACCGGAAATGTACTACACCATGCGCGAATTCAGCTCGGTGGACTTGCACTAAAATTGTTTATACAGGCGTCAATGGAAAGCTTTGTTTGTGTCTTGTTCCATGTTGAGTGTATCAATCTTGCTAAATTATGATCGCAACTTAATAAGTGCATAGACTTACTTGTGTGCAAGTGGTTTTTCATCTTTTCTCGATGGCGGCCATTTTTCATTTAGCTTTGTTTCAAACGCCGTACGTTTTCCACCGGTTCAACCAGATTGTATTAATAAATTATCCTCAATAAATGTTGATATGTCTAGCCACATTTGAGAAATTGCATAAGAAAAAGGGTAAACTTTTTCGGACACTCTGTATAAGCAGTGATGTTATCTGGGAAACTCGCCACATGTCGCCAGGAAAGTTTTGAAAAAATAAAAGAAAATACCTTAACATCTGTGATGTTGTACTTTATTTTGGTCAGAGTGTATAAGGCCATAAAACTTTTTGATATGTAAATCATAGAAGAAAGAAGTAAAAAGTTATGAAACTTTATATTTTCAAACTTACAATGATAGTCAAAAACTAAATAATATAAATGTTCCACCATCTGGCGGGTTTTCCCAGATTCGAATTTACAATGTCAGCGAACCACTTACAAATTTCAAGTGTTTCTATCAAATGCATGGGAAAAAGTGTTTTGGAACCGAATATTGCAAGGGTTCCGCGCTTTGCGCGGGAGGGGGGGACACCCTCCACACCACCCCGACAGCTTGAAAAGAGGAAATCTACATGAACACTTATGCTTACTTCAAATAAAACTTAACACATCAACTATGTTTACTTTTTAAAACCGTTGATCATACCTATAAGAATATTTCAAATTGTTTCTATCAAATTGCATGGGGAAATGTTTTTGGAAAGCGATCAATTGCAAGGGTTTCGCGCTATGCGCAGGAGGGGGGAACATATGGTTCGGGACATTATGGTACTGGAGCAAATTTTGGGCCAAATCTCAGAGAAGCCAGAACTGCACAACTGATTGCTTACCGGGACATTCACTAGCCCCGCCGCACCAACTTTCAATTGGCTTCCGCCGGCGCTGGTATTCAACACCACAGGTGCTGGTGTGGTCTATGTGGGCTCAGAGATGGAATGCCCCCGGGGAGCGTGCTCAGCCTTTCCTGTTCGCCATCTGTGCCGGTGACCGGTCTGAGAGTGCGGGAGCCTATCGTTTTGTCTGAAAAGACAATCTTGGAATGGGCAGCACAGAATGCAGAGTCAAAGGGAGGACTCAAAGGACTTAGATGACTCGCCCCCTGTGAGGAGAACCATCAGCGCGCAAGTCCATCGGGGGCACAGGTGAGGTGTATGCTTTCCGTATGCGCGCGGCCGTGCTAGGCGTCACCTTTGAGTGACTGGTTCTGGAGCGCCCCTGAGCACTGTGATAGTCATGTTGACTTGGAGTCACCTTGGACTGCATCGGAAGCAAGGGCGTAGCTAGGGAAGGGCCAAGGGGAGGGGGAACATTGCCCCGGACACCACCTCAGGGGGCGTTGAAATGATGTTGCGGAGAAAATAAAAGAAAAAATACCGTTGTTGTGATTTTTGTTGTTATTGTCAACAGGCAGTAAGTCCATCCGCTTCAGATGGAATGAGATAACTGAGATCTCTCCGAAGACACACAAACATACAAAACTGAGAGGTCCGGGGCTCCGTCACCTGAACCACCCGCCAGGTCCGGCAGTTAGTTCATCTGCGTCAGATATGAGAGATTACTGAGATCTCTCGAAGGCCCTCCAACATGCCTATTTAACTCAAGAGCTTCCACAGGGCTCCGACCCTGGACCGCCAGGGGGCAGTATAGTCATCTGCTTCATGATGTTGGATAACCGAGAGCTCTCCGGATGCGCGGGAAAACATGCTTAAAACCCAGAGCTTCTGGGGGCTCCGCCCCGGGACCCCGCAACGTTCAGCATAGTTCATCTGCTTCAAGCTAAGGACATAACCCCTCTCCGAAAGGCACTCGAACATATGTTAAACTCAAGAGATTCCGGGCGGGTCTCTGCCCCTGAAACCCCCCCACAAGGGGCTTTTCCCCAAACCCTGTATGGCCCCCCCCGAATGCCCTGAGATCGACGGCACTTGCCCGTGCTGGCTCATGTATGGGTATGCTTGCCATGTATGGGAGGGGTCAGCCCAGTAGCTTGACCCGTCGTGGATGCCTCTTGGCCGGCTGTCGCGGGGTGTCTTCGGCAGAGTCAAGCGGACAAATTATGATGCAGCAGCATAGCATAGCTGCCAAGTATCTAGTATGGAGCGCCCTGCGCCCTTAGGTCCGGGGGGGGTAGTTTCTTAGGAAGTCCGGGGTCTTGAAATAAGTCTATAAGGAGTTTGGGGGGGAGTGGCTTGTGGAAAGAAAGACTGCGGTCAACAAGTGGCATCTATTGGTATTGAGGCTGGTGAGCGTCTTCCGCCTGGGGCGGGCTTCTCGTGGGCTGAGTGGCTGGGTCTCACCTGATGAGATCCAGAATCGGCATAGCAAAGGTTCTTCCTGAAGAGACGAGTTACTGGAAGGCAGATCAAACACTGGGAGCATTCTCTTGGTTGCCCAATGTTGAGCACAAATGCACCAGACAACGGACCTTGCAGAATCAGTGAAGCAGCCAGACATTGTACCCACCTCTGGCTAGATCAAATTATAACCACTGGGTTTGGATACGATAAGAAAATAATTTCCCATTTAATAATCATTGGTATTGTGTCAATGGCGATTTTTAAAGGCAATGCTGTTTCCTTGGTATACGAGATTAAATCAGTCCTTTGATTCGGAAATTGATCTTCTCTTCCTCCCCTCTTCTTGAGTCATGTCTAAATTTTTCTTCTGTATCAGATATTCTTCCTCTACTATATGTCAAGGACAATTCTTGTGGCATCCACTCTCCGGATTGTCACTTGTATCTAGTGCACAATCATTTAACTTCCAACCCTGATCATCTGGTGGAGGTAATTTCTGGCTCTGCCAAATCTGCCTGGTACCAAATCAGGCTTGATAATTGGCTCCTGGATGTGCATCCTCAACAAATCTATCATACGAGTGCTCTGGAACACCAGTTCGATCTTCCAAGGCTTAAAAAGGCATCGATATACTTGCCACGTTTGACTTACGGACTTAATCCTTGTCTAACATGAGCCATTTTTGAATGGCTCCGATCCCCCCCCCCCCCCCCACCCCGTGTGATTTTAGTATGAACATCCGATTCCTGTAAAATTTGGTTACCACAGGTGAGCTTAGAGTTTTTCTTTCCAGTGGTATCAAATTAAGTTCCAACATATCCATTATGACGTCACTATGACGTCTCCATATGTTTAGGGGAAAAAGTATGGTGAAAATACATGTACTGAGGGTGGAAAATTTATATTTGCAATTTGAGCGACTCCTCAAAAACAGTATTATAGCACTTTAAAATGCTCTATTTTTATAAACTAGTAATGTTCCATCAAGTAGAGCCAAAACCGCAAGAAAGGGGAGAGGAAGAAAGGGGGGGGAGAAAAATCGGGAAGGGGAAATGAGGGGGGGAGAGGGAAAGGGGAACCCCAAACCAGGGGGGGACAACACCACAACCAAACCCACAAAAAAACACAAAAACTAAAAAACACCACAAAAACACCCCACCCACCCCCCGCAACCCCACCCACTCCCCCCCGTTCCAACCGCGAAACAACACCCGGGGGACCCACCCCCCCCCCACCGCACTCCACAAACACTCCCCCACACCCCACCCCCCCGCCCCTCACACACCCGCACCCCCGACCACGGCGGGGCACGACCCCCCCAACGTGTATCTCCCCACCAGCCCGGACCCCCAAGCCCCCCCCCCTTACCCCCACCCACCCCCACCAAACCCACCCCTAAAGTCCCAGCGGCCCAACACACACCCCACAACTGGGGGGGGGGTCACAAAAAAAAAAAAAAACAAAAAAAAAAAAAAACAAAACAAAAAAAAGGTGAATGGGGAAAAAACGAAAAAAAACAAAAAAACAAAAAAAAAAAGGGAAAAAACTAGTGGGGAAAGAAAAAAAAACACAACAAAAAAAAAAAAAAAAAACAACAACAGTGGGGGGAGGGGAGACATCCCCACACAAAAAAACTCCAAACACCAAACAACCCAACACCCACCCACACCACCCACCCCACCCCCTCCCACCACAACCCCACACTCAATCCCCCCACTCCCCACAAACCCCCCCCCAACCCCCCCCCCACCCCCCACAAAATTTGCTAACATGCGAACGTTTTCTGACGTCATTATGACGTATGCTAGGCATGTTGGTACTCATTTGGATCAATGGAAAGAGGAGGACCATTAGCTATCTATTGGTACCAAATGTCAAGTGCCGTTGTGATGTTTTGTGTTGTTGGCTAGGCATGTTGATACTTCTCTCACAGAAGGGGGGGGGTGGTTGCATTTTGGCGCCATTTTTGAAACGCGCCCCCACCGTTTAAAACCCAGGGTGAGGAATTTTTGCAGCAACCTTGAATTCAGTTCTTATGGTATAAGCTTCAAAAAATGGTTTGTCTCTAAAAATCCCGGGGGTGGCAGTGGGGGTCATGGTAGCCCGTAGTCTATTTCTGGTCGCTTTTTAAACTACATACGTCTATGGGAAAAGTCAAAAAATGATGGCTTGAATCGCTACAAAATTAAAACTACTCGATAGATTTTTTTAATTTGCAAGTAATTGTTGGTGCCAATGTGGTTCTTTAAAGTTTTGAAATAAAAAAATAGGGTGTCACCGACTTACTTTTTCCACTATATGCCTAAAACACTCAAAATTTGACACTTATTCAATTTGGTGACATCGTTGGGCGGCAAGAAAAATCCGCGACACATCGGCACGCAGCAAAGCGGAAACGGGGGGGCCAGGGGCGTAAAGTGTTGGCGATTTGAATAGACGCAAACACAACGCACAGTTGTCCGCGATAGCGATAATCTGCGATTGATTCCTTCGCACCTCAAAAACACATGCTTATTTTGTGGATGAAGGGGCTATAAACAGATTAGCCATATCTCTGGATTACAACAACCAAATCGAATGCTGTAAACGGTATTCAAAAGCCAAGACTTCATTTTTGATATGTTGAAATATTTTTTTCCATTTTTTATTACCTGTACTTTGGTCTGGCAGAGTGGGGGAGAAAAAAACAGAAATGGTCTACCAAAACCCAACCACACCATAGCATAATACATTGTATACAATTAATTGTACAGGGATCACAAAACAAAACAAATGGATCAAAACAACACCGAGACCACAAAACATGTACAGCGACAAAAAGGACAAGGGACCAAAAACAAAACAAACACACCACCAACAACAACAACAACAAAAAAATCCTGGGCTGATGCCATAAGCCAAAAATATGTTGTAAAATATTATGTAAACTTTTTGTTTTCACCTCCAACGAGGTCGCTTTGGCCGTGCACCATTTTTGTGAACACCCTGTACATTCAATTAAGCAGACAGGCCCTGCATGTAATCTTTCGATTCCATTTGTTTAAGGTAGGTGTGGAGCGAGTATCTGAAAAACTGAGGGGCAAAACCAGTGTATTTTACATGGGGGAGTATTTAAAAAGTACATTGTGATCCTATAGCACCTATTTCTGTTTGGTTCACTAGATATCACGGAGAAAAGCCCTATTTCCAAATTTGGTGAAGTGAATCTGACGGTGTGCGTTTTGATTTTATTACCAAAAAGCTTGGCATCACGGTTGCCCATTAGACCAGTGTGTTGTATTTCTGTCCGTAAATTAAAAATTTGCGATTTTTTTCCAGAGTAGAATCTAATTTGCATGCAAGATTAGGCACACTTAGACCAACGGTTCAGGTAATATAAAATCTTCAACTTGTTTAGGCAAGTCGGGGACGAGCGCTGTAGATCACAAAATTCCCCTTTTAAAAATGTACTACTGTCGGTTCAATAACTTAGATGTCTGTTTTTATTAATTATTATAAAAAAGTACGGCAATTCGAAAAATAATTACGAAAAGAAAGTTGTTGGGTATCTTTGGACCAAAAGAGGTTTTTTTACATGACAAAAGGAATGACCATTAAACCTTAAATCTATTGAAATCTGGTATTTCACCCTCGTTTGAAAATGAGCGGAATAAACTTTTGGTACCATTGTAACAGGGGCCGTATTAAAGTTGTCTTAAGGGTTGTGGTTGTGGTATATGAAATGACTAAGTAGAATAAGCAGGTGTTATGGTGTTAACCATTTCGCATTACGATTGTCGTTGTTGGTTTATTGTTTTGGTCCCCCCCCCCCCCCCCCCCCCACCCCCCCCCGCTCTCAGGAATTTGGAGACGACGAGTGAAAAATTTTGGGGTCAACAGGCGAGCGCAGCGAGCGAAAAATTTTGTTTGGTAGCAAAAGGTCCGCTTCTGGCAAAATCCCGCACCCCCCCCCCCCCCGCATAAATTCCTGGTACGGGCCTTGATTAGTAATTACGTTTTGTGGAGGTTCCATTGACTCCTCCATTTTAGGGGTTAAAGTTAAAAAATTGTCGTGTCGGAGGAGACTAATTCACGATCAATAGCGTCCGCCACTGCGGTATGAAATGATAATGCCAACTTTGTTCAACGGATCAATCCGAACCCGTTGTGATTTGCAACTGAAGGAGCACACGGATTATAGGTCTGCATTTTTTATTAGTCATGAAACGCATATGTCGATTGGTACGAACTCATTGGAGAGAATGTGTTGAGATCAAAAACTAAAAAACAGCAGTAAGTAACAGCTAGCTGCTCAACTTTGTTAACAGAAAAAAGATGTGTGCTTTTAACCATTTTTCATGAACTATAACACTTTTTGATATTCTGTGAATATTGTAAATTTAGTCAGGTAGAACTTCATGTGACACATTGTGTCAAGTATTTTTTGAAGATATTCACGTTTTTGGTGCCATATTGATTTATGTCAGTACACGTTAAACGTATCAGAAATACATTATTGTGTCAACAACATTAATCTAAGACTTGCATGTTTATTTTTATCGCAGGGTATTTGCAGTTATATGGCATATTTTAAAATTATTAGATTTGGCTTCCATTTTGAATTTGGAGTATGACTCAATGTTACCAGTTGCCATGCATTTGTTCATTGGGTCCTATGTATAATATAGTAATCATAGTTTGATAATTATAGAGTTGAAGAGATAATATCATTTATTTGCGGACGCCATCTTGGGATTTCTCACAATGCTCAAGGATGCCCAGGTGGCACCCTTAAGATTCTTATTCTACACACCCTATCTATCATTTTCAGCAGGAAGGACAAATTGGGTCCATACTCAATTTTACGGTTAGGCCATAAGTGGACCTGGCTACCTGACTAAAAAGGACTTCATAACCATATTCAATTGACTAGATTTTGTCGTAAAAGTCGAGAGCACGCTATCGATTCTTGTTGGTGTCAATCAAAGAACGGATAAATAGTGAAGTAGATAACCATAAGCATCGTTGCACTTCTGGACAAAAGCTTGAAACTTGGCACAAACCTTTCTTGGTGTATGTAAAGCAATTTCATAAGGGGTGCCCAAAAATCGGAAATCATTAATGACGTCATATGCCCGCCCCCTTTTTTGGCATATTGCTTAATGTTGTCAAAATGGAAATTCCTTGGAAGAAACCTATCATGCGTGGTATCAAAATTAAAGCTTGAACATAAAGATTGTCTTCTTAAAGAACTTTTAGTAGGGTATCTAGGAATGTGGGTCATTATAGTCATTATTAAAGGTCATTGGAGGTCATTTGGATATTTAAATTTTACCCAAAACTTGGTATCCAAATTCCCACCACATGGCGGTGCATACAATAAAGGGGCGGTTCCGTATTTATGTCAAACAAATTTTGACATTGTAAAAACTAACAAATATCCAAATACTGATTTTGTTCCATATCAAATGTAAATACTATGAGTTTCATGAACAAAATAGCCATATTTTTCACAAAAAAATTCACAATTAGATTGTTGGATATTACAAAAGTGACAGGATGTGCGTACATTCCCAAAATTGCATTATTCAAGACCTTGTACTACTTTGTGATTTGTTATTTAAAAGAGATTGCAAATTTTGAAAGTTGGTAATAACTTCTTTGATTTTGTCTTTTTAGAATCCGTGGTATTATTAAGATATTTGTGACATTTCGTCGCTGAGGATGTACAATTGAAACATTTCTGCAAGTTACGTTCCACAAACGAGTTATCATTGGGAAATTTAACCCTATAGATGACAGCTTTGATTTTATCTTTGTTTTTTTTCTTCAGCTTAATCGCCCTAATGTTAAGATCTGTTAAAAAAACTAATAAAGTTTTGCAAAAGGGGTCTGTTCACAAACCCGCGTAAACTCAAAAGTACACTTGTGTGGTACGTCCACAAAGGGGGGGGGGTGGGGTGGGGGGGGGTATGAGTTGTCATGAAACCAAGAAGTGATTGCGAATTAAATTTTAGGTCTAATTTCTGTAAGAGTCTACTTCAAATCAATTGTTTATTTTTTTTAAAAAAACCAGAATAATTAGAAGTTCTGGGTCCGAAGGGCTACTGGATACCTGTTCATGAAAAGGCACACAAAGTCCAGAGCCAAAAAAATTCGGTGGCGAGTGGTGAGCCACTTGCAGTTCACTAAGCAATAGAGGTAATTTCCTGCAGCCATATACTTCAGCAGTTCTCTACTTACCTTGGAAATTTCAGGTGGCAAGGGTCTACAATAGCTTCAGGAGTTGTGAACATCCTGTAGTAGCCAGCAGTCCAACCAGAGCCTCTAAAGCTGGCTTTAGTGGGAGTAGCAGGCGTGGGGTGGGGGGCAAAGGGGGGAAAGAGTGCCCCCCCCTCTGAAAACTATTTGAGGGAAATAGGGAAATGAAAACACTGATATTTATGTTAAATCTTAGCGCGCGTGCGGCGTATATTGTGCTAGTAAACGGACCCTGCCAGCCAAAACATGCATATGTTAATTTTCATTCATAAAGTCATTCAATTCCCAACCCCCAATACCAAATAAAATGGGTTACAAAACACATTCAAAGTTTGATCCGCGTGTAACCTTTTAAATGGTCCTTATTGAAAAGTGACAAACGCAATTTAGTACATTTACCACGTTAATTCTATATATAATGATCATGATGAAGATATTATATACAAGTTAAAAGACAAAGATGATACCTATGCAGAATGGAAGTAATGCGGAGCATATATAAAAGTATATTTTATTCCTGAAAAGATTGTTATACATGGAACCTCCAGACGCGATGAACGTGATGGTCAGTGCTAAGGGATATATATATAGTGTAGTAGTACCATAAGCATCGTGCACGTCTGGACAAAAGCATGAAACTTGCACAGACATTCCTTGGGGTTGCACAAATCAAACTTAGAAGGGTGCCCAAAAATCGGACCTCATTAAGGACGTCATATGCCCCCGCCCCTTTTTTGCATATTGCTATTTATGTCAAAATGGAAATTCTCAGAAAACCTATCATGGTGTGTATCAAATTAAAGCCCTGGGAACAAAGAGTGTCTTAACTTAAAGATACTGTTAGTAGGTTATTTAGCATTGGTGTCCTTATAGGTTCATTAAAGGTCTTGGAGGTCATTAGATATTAAAATTTACCCAAATTGGTATCAAATTCCACCACATGGCGTTCATACAATAAAGGCAGTTCCGTATTTATGTCAAACAAATTTTGAATTGTAAAAAATAAAAATCATCCCCAAATAACTTGATTTTTGTCTCACTCAAAGGTAAATAATATGTAGTTCATGAACAAAAACGCATATCAATTCACAAATTAGATATTTGTTGGCTTATTTAGCAAAAAGTTGCCGTAATTTCCCCAAATGGCATTATCGCACCTTGTACTACTTTTTGATGTTATTTAAAACAGGGATTGCAAATTTGAAAGTTGTTAATAACTTCTTTGATTTTGTCTTTTAAGAATCTGTGTCATTATTAAAGAAATGATGACATTTCGTCATTGAGAATGTACAAAATTGAAAACATTTCTGGCAACGTTGTATGTACACAAAGGTTTCATTGGGAAATTAAACCCAGAAAGATGACAGCTTGATTTATCTTTGTTTTTGTCTTCAGCTTAATCGCCCAATGTGTAACAGATCTGTTAAAAAAAAAAAAAACTATAAATTTTTGCAAAAGGGGACTGTACTAAAACATGAGTAACTCAAAAAGTACACTTTTGTGTGTACGCTCCACAAGGGGGGATGTTGTTATGATTGTAATGGCAAACCAAATGTGTGGATTTAAATTTTCACCGTCTAATTCTTCTGTCAGAGTCTACTTAAATACAATTCCCAAAATTAAAAAACCTGAATAATTAGAGGTCTGGTATGTGAAAGTCACTGGATACCTTTTCCATGACAAGGCACACAAAGTCCAGAAAGCAACACAATCTGTGGGCGAGTAGGCAGCTATTGCTGTTCACTAAGCAATAGAGGCAATTTCTTGCAGCCATACTTCAGCAGTTCTCTAATTACCTTGGATATTTCAGGTGGGCAAGGTCTACATAGCTTTCAGGAGTTGGGAACATCTGAGTAGTAGCTAGCCGTCCAACCGAGGCTATACCGACTGGAGTTATTTTGAGGGCAATGGCGGGGAACTTATTTAGACTTTTTGATAACCCAGTTCGAAATGTTCTCAAAATGCCCTCTGATATTTCAGAAAACACTTTTAGGCATGAATTGAAATCCTATGGTTCCTGGCAAAGAACAGGTGTTAAGTGCTTCCCAGCACTCTGTGTATAGCACGAAAGTCTTGTGATAGCGAGTGCACATCAGTATCATATCAAGCACTATAGAAATCAAGAAATGATCTCACAGTATTGGAAGGGGGGGCTCTTTGTCATTCATTGTTCAAGATGTCACCGTTATGCACTGAATAGTCTGTAAACCCACGGTATTATACATTCCTCAAAAGCCCAATTCTCTCGCTCTTTTTAATTGTATTTCTGAATGGAACAATGAAGGCGTGAAGCACTTACAACGGTCGGTGGTGAAATAATTTTAAAACGGCCTTGACCAAGGTTACATCATGTACAGTCTCAAATCTAGAAAAAGGATCCATAAAAAGTAGTTGTGAGCTGAAAAGCATTCCGTTCAAGCCTTGCCCAAGTATTAAAGTGTGTGAAGATTTGATGGTTGCGCAGTCCTTGTCATGTGCCAGCTTCAGAATTGAAATTAGAAGTTTCAAACACGACAATACCTGCTTCTTACAACAAGATCCAACAAGATCCACCAGATATGTTGCCAATCATGTTCCAACAGCACAGAGCCTGAGGCCAAGAGTGTGTTCCTGTACTTCTGTTGACAGTCACCAAGGACACTCTCAAAATCTGCTCTTTCATTGTTTGTATTTGTTCGTTTTGTCTTTCTTAAGAGATTTCAGAATATGTGGAGAGTTCCGGACGTGATTTCTACATAGGAACAGAAGGGGGGGGGGGAAAAAAAGAAATGCCCCGGGCTTCAAGTTTATCCGTTTTAATGGGGTATCTGTGAACTAGTTTGTTGGGCGGTACCTCTGGTAGCAGTCGATAAAGTGTAAGGTCCAAATAGTATTGTGCTCAATTGTTACAAGATCACTTCCCGAAATCCTACCCAATATCTAGGTATCTTGTAGAACCTCCCACCATCCTCATTTTATCCAACGTTTATTGTGTTCATTAAGCAAATTTCTAGAATAAATTTGAACAATAATACAGCCTTTTTGACAGGAAAACGTCGTGGATTGAACCATTTCTTCTGTTTGACCATCTTGTATACGTCTTTTTTTGTATTATTACTATATTGTATTTTTACTTGATTATAATTATATATATTTTCTATTTGATTGAATACCTTACCCTAAAACTCCATCTGTATCAATACGTTTTGATCTTGGAATCAAAGCTATAACTTTTTTAAATGTATAATTTTTTTTTAAATATTTATTTAATATTTATTTTATTCAGTTTTTAAATTGTTTTTATGATATGTATTATTTGTTGTTGTTGGTTTGAAGGAACAAATTAACATGGATGCCATGCGCCATTGTACATGATTTTGAAGAACATTTAAGCTATTTCCCAAGCTCCTTTGTCCCCCCTGACAGGACTTGCTGAAAATCGGCAAACCATCAACTTGGTAACAAAACATTAACCATGTATTGACCCTATTGTTATAAATCTCTGATCAAGCAAACTTCAGCTTTAGTACGCTAGTATTAAAAACCTTCCACTTACAAAAAAAGCTTTACAAAGATCTACAAAAACACGGCAAATATATAAACATTTCGGGTGATTTTCGTTTTAGTGTTATTATACCTGCCAAAATTGACAATAATTGCTAAATTAAACCAAAAGCGACTCTGTGGAAATGTAGGAAATAAGAGGTCAAAGTTTGTACAGGGGTAATTTTTTTAAAAAATTGTAATTCGTTCGAATTAATAAGGTTTATAGTTCGACAGTATCTGTGATCTAAGTTTATTACCAAAGGCCCATTACAGTTCCAAGGTCATTGGGAAAATTTGCTCCAAACTGGTTTTAAAATTTGTTTCATTGGTACACTAGATACTAAAATTGTATATAGATTCTAGTTTGACAGATTCAATTAGAATTAGAGTTATAGATAGTGACCTCACATTTAGCCCCAGTCATATGCATTCTAATTATGCAACAAAATATCAGATATGCGTTGCACCAGTATATTTTGGGCTCTATACCCAGTAGACCACCTCAATTTTATAACAAACAGGTAAATCTAAAATTTTACCCATTGTGACCTGCCCGAAGTCCTTGAAAGGCGATTGACATACTTTTCGGCCTCCATTGCGACCATTTCCCATTTCAAATTTTGACTGTGTATAAACCTTGCCCCATATAATATTTCAACACTTTGATTTTGGTAAACTTTTGATACGGTTGTTGTTCTAAAGGTTTCCCAATACATTGGAGAAATAGATATGGTGCAATTAGTTAGTAGTCATTAGTTTTCTTAATTTGACTGCCTATCAATAACCTGAAAAAAATGACAACGTGAAATATTAATTGTATAATTTAAAAGGCAAGTTATGCATGAACCCTCAACGTTTACGAGTATGTTGTGTTCCATACCTAATAATACAAGGGGCAGTGGTCGTGTTATGGACATTAGATTGCCAAAGTAAAGTAGTTGTGGTTGCTTCTCAAATGCATTTTCTCCACATTAAAACCCATAGGAGTGACCAATGGGATGTCACATTTTGTTTTTGACACTTTGACACCAAGCATTAACTACGGTTATCAGCCACAATACTGCCCAATGGTATCGTATGACCATTAATGACCCCAAACTGACCACTCTGCCTACCAAATATTCAAATATTTAGATCATTTAGCACTCTACATGTCTAGCTTTAATGTGATACCAAACTTGATCTGATTAGTGAAAGTAATGATTTAACATTACACGAAATATGTATAAAAAAAAGGGGGCGTGCTATGACGTCATTATGTGGTCGAATTTTTGGGAACCTTCTGCCAAGGCTTTACATTCCCAAGGAAGTTTTTTGTGCCAAGTTTCCTGCTTTTGTCCAGAAGTGCACGATTTGGTGAAAATTAGACTTATCTATTCACTAAATAGAGCATACTGAGATGCATGGTTTGAATATTGTTGGCCCCTGGGACATCCTGACAACCAAAACCATGAAGCTCACACCCAACCAAGTGGCACGGAGCAGGACGATTATTATGATTATTCTGAAAAATATAGCAGAAAGACACTGGCCGCCGGTCAATGGAGGCGCAGAATACTATGAATTGTAAGTATTAAAAATGCAAAGTGGTGATAACTGAAATCCATTTCAGAAAAAGTCGAATGGAAAAGGTTGATAACGAATTAAAAAAAAGTGATGAAAATCGACAGCAAAAAATGCAAGTGTGAGAATTTAAGACATCCACATGGTAATATACTAACAGTCGAAGTTATACTGAAACTACAATATTCCTTTCCTGAATGAATTTTAGGGGGAAACATATTCTTTTGGGAACCCCTTATTATAATATTTGTATTGGCACTTGAATGCAATGGGAATTAAAACATAGACTGTTATAGTCAAACCGATTGAGGCCCTGATACACTTTAGTTGCAGCGGTTATACTTTTTTAAAAAAGATTCACCGATTTGAAAGGTAGCGTAACTTCAATAATTACAAAGTTCTAACTGGCATTTGGTTTTATGAGATTTGCTAAGCTTTCCAAAGGATTATATAATAATTTGTTTAGCCGTTATCAAAATTGTAAACTTGTTTACATAGCCCACTTCTGGTTTAAAATTTTCTTATTATATTGTTTTTTACTTTTTGTGAACAGGTGACTTTAAAAAAACGCCCCTCTATATCTCAATATGACCAAAAGTGTAAGTTAGAATATTTCTCTCAGATGACTTGTTCACCCTTATGGTTTCTTAGCTTAGTACTGTGTAATGTAGCAACATTATGATTTCTCGATCAAACGAAAAAAAGCCCAAAGGTTTTAAAAAAAAATTCTTGGCCGCGAGGGATATGTAAAATTTTTTCAAAATTCATAACCTGGTTTCTCCAATTAAAAAACATGGCTTATCGATTGCAAAACTCGGTTTCTCGTTAGAAATAGTCGCAGCAAGTGTTTATCAATCTGCGATAATTGACAACTTGATTTTTCCACTTCATCTGTTCAAAGGCATCACACTGTAGCGATACTTCAATACAGTGGGATATTCAGGATGATTTTAGCCTTCTGATTCCTTACAATATTTTTAGGACAAAAAGCACTATTCTTTACAGTTCATAGGGTTGTGCTTTTTCCAAGATTTGCTCATAGAATTAATCGGGGGGGGGGGGGGGGTCCACTGTATATAAAAGTGACGTACCTGCCCCTACCGACGTGGTATTCAAAATAGCTATCGGGGAAAGATTTCGTGCCCAAAAAGGGGGGGGGGGGTTCATTCAGGGTTAGAGGCATAGGGTAGAGAGAATAAAATGGGTCTTTATTCGGTTGTGGAAAGAGAATACACGGAGTATTTGGTGTGGAAGAGAGTCTAGGGGTTCGGGTGTGATGGAAGATGTGAAGAAAAGACAAACGAGGGAAATTGGTGACAAATAAATGGATGCCCATCAAGTGACAGACTATAGGAAAAGCAGCCTCTTTCTTGTGACCTATTGTCGATATTTTTTTTATCGAGGAGTAATGCAAAAAAAGGGTCCCTTCAATAGGCTTGCCAGGTATCAAATCACCAGATTCAAACCCACCATGCCCACACAAAGGTTTTTTAAAAGGGGGCAGCTATGGGCCGAGCCAAATAAACCAAAGGATAACAAAGTCTGTTGTCCCCACCTAGGGGGGAGCTAAGGGAAAACCAAGTGTAAATTAATAATAATTATTAAATCACATAACTGTCTGGTTGTTTCCCCGCACATTAAAACTGGCACATTTCTTAAAAAATAAGTAAAATGTCACTCAATTCTTTTTCCAATATCAGAGACCAATGGATATGTATAGACTTCAGCCAAAACCATGAGCTAAAGATATATATTACATGGCCCGGTATGTGGGGCCATGGTTATAGCCAGGTGTTACCACCTCACGATTGTTAAGTGACAAATTAGACCCGTACTCGCTCACAATACTAACCAGTGATTATAATATAGGTCGTTGACACGAAATTTTCTTCTGAAAACGCGGGAAATGAATAGAATAAGTTAAGCAATAAGTTAGGATTTTAGTTTGCACAAAGTGTTAGGTCAAGCTACCAAGCAAAACATTCTTCATGATGTTGTTCATGTTTCTTCTTTTTCGAATAAATGAACACGCACTATAGAAGCTCAATATTATTTATTTGTGAATGAGGTTACGTATTTTGTCATGAAAAAGTACTCAGTCTAAATTGGAGAAGCGGTAACAGCTGAATCTATTCAGCTGCGCGACAATATAAACAATGGTCCTGCACGCCCAGATGAAAGGGAATCTGAAATGTTTGTGTCACCACCGCATACCGCCAGGCCGGTGATTGAATTATCTTTAAACTCCATGTGTTGCTGAAGTCTATGTGTATCTACTAGTCATGAGATTGTTGGGGAATGAAAGGGAAAGTGACATTTTTTTTTTCCTTTTTCAAGAAAATGTGCCAGTTTTATTTGTCGGAACAGACGATAAAATCTTATTTTAATAATTTATTATGAATTTACAACTTGGTTCCCCCCCCCCGATGGAGACAACCAAAAACAACAGCCTAGAAGGACTGCCCCATCTACTAAAAGTGATTGGACAATAGCTTGCCATCGAGCATTGCGTTATTACATGGTTGAATCCTATTCGGGAGGATTATCAGCCTGCAGGGTACATGGCCAGGCGTAGTCACTGCAGTTAGGCCTACCTATGTCAGCCTTCAGATAATGGAAGCGGAAGTGTGCCAAAGTGAATGAAACCTTTGATTGCTAATAGATAATCTAACTACTGATAATAAATCCCCTATCTTTTTGTTACACACAAAATTACAGGAGGCACAAAAACAATTACGGTTTTGAGGGGGTTTGATAAAAAAGGGGGTTATTCAGTGTCAGATTCCTAAAATCTGGGGCATTTAGGGCATTGGGTGTGGGGACTTTAAAAAAGGGTCATTGGGTGGCAGATTGGTAAAAAAAAGCATCAATGATGCAGTAGCTATAATATGATGCCATTCAAAAAGACACACAACAACATCCTTAAAGTACCTTTATATATTATTTATATATTAAACCTCTTTGAATATTCAATCATACGTACTTCAGTAATAATTACTATATAAGTTCATGATGATGAGAATTGTTTTCAACAATGCTTTAATTTACCTAAAATTCTCAGTAGGCCAACAACTTATTGTTTTTCAGCTAGCTTTCCAAAGCTAACTTAAATGGTTACTTTTTTGTTCTTACCGGTAATTTATTTATAAACATGCTATTTGAAAAGTCTAATCACATCAACGCAACACTTCAACACATGGCTTTTCGTGACCACAGTCTCATCCCTTGACTTTACATAAAGGAGTTGAGATTTACATCACCTGCCAACCGTTAGCCTAAAGTATAGCATGTTGCCTATCATACTTGCACATTCGATCTACTCTGGAAAAATTAGTCATTTGTATTTTCTGTCCGTAAGGGACAGAAATTATAATGCAGGCCTTGGCCTCTGGGCACCGTGATATAAAAATTGTTAGAACTCAAAACCCTCATAAAATCAACTGGAAATTTTGGAATTAATCTCTTTCTCGGGGATATCTAATTGACATAACAAAAATGAGGTGTTAGAGCACAAAATGCACCCTTTAATTGAGTTGAAGTGGCCCTGCATACCTGAAATGTACCTTTACTGCACTTGTTTACTATTTCAAGGGTCACTTTAAAATTTTCAGAAAAGGGCGTCCCATTTTTTTAACGCGGGTGTTTTTACATCTTTATAAGATACAAGAGACTATTAATTCACCCCTGAATTGAACCCAGCCAAAAATTTTATTTTATGTGTATTGACAATACAAATGCGCCTTAATCATTGCATAGTTAATGGTTACTTCATTGTGCATACGTAATTTAATTATTATGATGTGAAACTCCACAAAAATATACCACATTAATCTGGGCTTTGGTATTGTTTTTAAAATTATTTCAATTGAAAATACTTTCAAGTGACATAGGGCTATCAATAGCCCAATCTATGTAAAACTTATGGACATGACAGTGTGTTTATGTACTGTTGGAACTTACCGAAACCAAAAAATATGCAAATTGTAATGGCAATGACTTTTAAATCCAATATTTGTTGTTATGGAAAACCTGTTTATTTGCTTTTCAAACTTCCAAGGAACCGCAAATATTTTGCTGGTAATGGTATAATATTTTAAGTCGTCGAGATTTCAATCGGTAAGACAATCTCCATGTGGACATGCTACAGGAGTTGTCAATTGTGGTGAATCTTTTTTACACACACTTTAATTGGAGAGTAATTCATAAATATTCATTCTCTTATTTGTT
>JAMKCH010061232.1:0-18624 GCA_023653785.1 Ophioderma brevispina
GTGCGCTGTATCAAGCTCTCTGTCTGTGCTATGCCATGTCCCAGAATTAAAGAATATGATTCTATATCCCCTCTCGTCCCCGGGCAGATTTTACCAAAGTGTCCAAAAATCTGTATTATCCCAGGACAACCATCGGAAGGAGGAAGTCCGAACACGCATAACTGAAGTGACTGCAAGTTGCAACTAACCATATTTTATTTTACCTCAGAGGTAGCACAAACCACTCTGTAGGCCAGGTAGGAATCCTAAAGCCAACTTCATGAATTTTATATAATTTATATTAAGTAAATATATAGAAGGGTAGCCTACACACAACTTGATGGTGGTTAGCAAATCCAACACCCCATTCCTTAAATAGAATCCCCACATGCATATATCAACCTTTGGTGCACAATTTGGGAATCAAAATCGAACTGTTTATTAAAGTTAGCACAAACTGCCATCCCATATTTTCTACCACATATTAACATAATTTTGGGAATCTGATGGCCAATATAATTTGAAAATGTACTGTAAATGCCCGACCAATCATATTGAATAGCACACACACCCATAAATGCCCTGAGCATTAGTGGGAGCCCAAGGCAAGCCAATCTATTCACTTAAATATCAGACCTAATTATTTACATTACTACACCATAATTGGCCTGAGAGGGGTAGTTAAAGCCACCTCTACAAGGAACGGTAGTAAACACCAGCAAGTCCCTTATTTAACATATTAGTTTAACATATTGATCATTTAGAATTTAAGAATTGCAAGTGTATATAGAACTAAAGGATGGGCCAAATGCAAATATTTTTGGTAATTTGAGCAAAGCAAAACATATCCACAATCAGGGAGTGGTGGGGGGTTTTTAATGACCACACATCACCATGGACATCCTGCATGGACGGATACTTGCAACATAATGCACATATCGGAAGACTGCGGGAAAGGAAACAATGCCCCCCCCCCCTCCCCCGCCCGACATGCAAAGCGAGATAGCCCATAGCAACCGAGACAAAAGGGGAATGCAACAACCTGGCAACCTCGCCCTGGATAATTGAATTTCTGCGACTAACGCTTCGCTCTGCGCTCGCGTATCATAACTTGATATTAGATGAAAGCTATTTTTTTTTCTTTACCCTGTCATATCTTAGCACTAAACAATGTTGGCATTGGCTGTAACGGAAGCGAAAAGTTCCCCATTTGGTCGACCAGTTTTAATTTTACACGCGCACACATTTGGTGGGCTCTCAATCCAGTTTAATTTTTTTTTTTACTACTGAAGCCTTCTCTTCTCGGCATTGAGTGCAACAAGTCCATAAGTGCAATGCTGCCATTTGTCAGATTCCCCATCAAACATACTAGTATATCCAGTCTCAGTCAGTGGCTCTTGAAATGGGTCCTTCAGGATTGCCTAAGAACCATTTCAAGAGCCGCTGATTCAAGGATATTAATTGAAGCTAATCCTAATCATGGCAGCCCACCAGATGTACCACCTGGCAGCTATTGTTACTTATGACCTGTGTTGTCACTCACATGCATGCCGTTCTGTTTTCTTCTCAACCCTTCACTTTAAAAATAGTTATATTTTTAAAGTCCTTTTTTTCCCATTTGTGTCATCATGTGAAACAGAACTAAAAAAAAATACATGTGGACGTCCTCGGACCCTCTTGTGTCTCCTGCCTTCTCTGTTTAGTGAATATAGGCCTAACATGACCTTTACTAAAACTTGATATGTGACCTTTGATCAACAAATGAGGGATCCATGTTGCACCCTATGATTCAGTTTGGTTCCAATTGGAACTTCAACTTTTCAAATGAGGTCAATTTTACATTTTCCAGCCCTATTTTCAAACTTGACCTCACATGGACCTTTGACCTTGGTATTGACCTTTGACCTGGTAATTGCCCATTTTACCTCATTAACAATGAGGGCTCCCATGTGTGCACCTATGACTCAAGTTTTGGTTCCAATTGAACTTCACTTTTTCGATGAGGTCAATTTTAAACATTTTTCAGCACTAATTTTACAAGTTACCTGCACTGACCTTTGAACCTTGGCCATGTGACTTTGACCTCATCAAAAATTGGGGGATGCCATGTTGCACCTGTGCCCCAGAGTTTGTTTCAATTCCGTCAAAGTATGAGGATATTACAGCAAATGTTAACCCTTTTTCACAACCGACGACAACACACCAAACACCAGACAACAGCATCAACAACAGACAACAACAACAACAGTGGCAAAGTGATCCCTATGTTCATTCCTCCTGCCTCTGGCCTTAGGGCAGGCGACAACAATAAGAAAAGTTAATACTTTTCAACAATTCTTTAATTAAAAGAGCAAGGAATTGTGGGTGCCAGTGGCGTTAGTGATGGGCCTACCGATGCTAGCATGGAGCGCTACTAGGCATGGGCGTACCGAAACTTTTTAATGTTGCATTAGGGGCGTGTCTCGAGGCTTTTTTTGAACACCAAAATGCACTAGTTGGATCAGTTCGTAATGTATAAAATGTATAAATGAACAAGAATAAAATAACATGTAATTTCAAGTATGTGTGTAAGTCCTTTTGTTTTTTGGTTTCCTAGATCTATTTTACATATACCAAATATTGTGCTTTGGTGTTGTAATGTTCTGAAAATAGTAAAAGCAAGTTTGTTTCTATGGCCATTCCATCTCGTCATATAATCAAACTAGGGAATCATGTTGCTGCTTTCTAGTTTTGCCTAATCTGTTCTAAATATAACTATCACGATTGGTTTGCAAGCTCACCTTGTTTGTGGGGGAAATTGACTTGGATAGGACCTCTGTAACTGTTTATACATTTTACTAGATGGAAATTTGACAATTTAGCATGTCTTATTGACTTTCATTATGATTATTGACCAAAGAGACAATTGCATTTCCAACTATTGTGTGTGTGTGACTCAGTGCGGGTGAATGAGAAGAATGTCACTGTTTGTTATTTTTCCATTTTGGGAGGCACAATGTGGGGTGGTGCTAAATTGGGCCTAAAATTTAAATATACTTAAAATTATCTTTGTACATATTTTAAATTTATCAATCAACTTTGTTCAAATGAAGCAAGACAGTTTGCATGTATATTTGAACAAATTCAAATTTAAAGATGAATAGTTTCACTTCTTTGTGTATGGGGAAAATGATCTAGAATCACCATCCCTTTTAACTAAAGAGAATGATTATATAAGAAATTTATAAAGCACCTCTACACGTTGATTGCGCAAGTTTGACTCTTCAATATCGCCATTGAATTCAACAAATTTGCTCTTCGTGCACACTTTCATAAACTCCCAGGGAGGGTTCTCATGGTTGTTTGGGTATCCCATGCTCGATTCCCGCTAGGATTCTGAAAGTGACCCCCTAACGGGACTAAGCTGTAAACATAGTAACCCCCTAACAGGACCAATTTGCCATAAATTATATCCCTAAGGACCGCTTTTCAATCCGTGAATCAAAATAGCTTTAAAGGAAAACCCACAATATTATTAGAAAACAAGGCGAAACCTCGTTATTTACGCGTGCGTAAAATAGTCCCCGCCGAATGTTACGATCACTAACATGTGATAATGCACCTTCATCCCTCACACATTCTCCTCACCCACCCCCTCCCCAATACCCCACAACACGCCCCCTCCATCCCCAACACCCCCCGCAACAACCCCATCCCCTCCTAATCACACCCCTCAACCAAACACCCAACCCTCACCCAATATACCCTGTACCACGCCTCCCCTTTCCCAACACCGCGCCATTCCCCTCCCCCAACCCGCCCCGCAATCCGCCGTTCCCCTCCCCTCCCGCAACACCCCGCAACACCCTCCTTCCTCCACAACCCCCCGCACAACTCCCCACCCCCTCCCCAACACCATGCAACACTCCACCCCCTCCCCAACACCCCTCATAACCCAATCCCCCTCCCCAACACCCGCAATACCCAACCCCCCCAAAACCCCGCAACCCGCCATTCGCCTCCCCACACCCGCCACCCTCCATCCCCTCCCCCCCACCCCGCAACACCCTCCCTGCTCCACAACCCCCTGCAAACACTCCACATCCCCCTCCCCCCCCCCTCCCAACTACTCCCCCCCCGCCCTCGCCCCTACCTGTAACCACCCACCCCCCCCCTCCCCACACCCCCGCATACCCACCCCTTCCCCAACACCCCTGCAATACCCAATCCCCTCCCACCCAACCGTCAACAACAAACAGAACAACCCCGCCCTCCCACACCCACTCCTCCCAACACCCACCCCCTCCCCCACACCCAACTCACCCTCCCCAACCCCAACCCCCTCCCCCACCCCCTCCCCTCCCTACCCCTCCCACACCTCACCCCTCCCCTAAGCATAGTAAAAGTCTCATGTACGCAGGAATTTTGCCTATAGATCCGATGTACACGTTTCAATATAGATCAATTTTCATATTTAATTAGCTCATTTTGCAACCTAATCAGCATATATCCATACTTTCCGAATGCAAAAAGGATGTGCCCATGATAGGCCTATATTCATCACAGGAAGTTGCAGTATCCCCAATGTACATTTTTTCAAATAAAAGCATTACACTAATTTTTGCATATTAATTACTCATTGCAATCTCAATAATTTTGCCCGAATACGCCCAAAATCTATCAGTCAAGAACTCTTCAGCCACTTCCTTCCTCCACCAAGTCATCATTATATGCCTTACGAACTCCAGAACTTGTACACACAGGGCCGTGCATTAAATTCCTCATAAATATGCAAATTAGATCTTAATTACATATTTTTAATAGGCCACAATCTAATCAGGTCGAGAACTCAATCAACCCGCTTCTGTCCCCCAGTTACATCATCCTTGTCGCCCTTACGGAACTCCAGATAAATGGTATACAACATGGGGTTAACATTTTTGTCACAGACGGACGAACGGACGAACGGACGGACGGACGCTTCTCATTTTTAATAGTCCCCCGTTCGAACCTCGTTCCGTTGGGGACAAAGTACCACTTTATTTGTTTCGTTTGAAAAATACAACTCCTCATGGTTTTTTTGGCTGACATGTTTAAGTTTCATTTTCCTATTTATATCATGACCATCACAATCGTAACTAAACTTGATTATTATGAATTTTAATACCCCAAGCGGTAGTCCCGCATTTGCAGCTACAGTCCCCCTCTTTTAATTGTGAACGATCATGGTAACCCCGACCCAAAAATCCAATGAACCCTCCCCGGAATACCCCCAATTACATTCTCCTCTGCTGTTTTCTATCTATATTTGAGCACCATAAAATATTGAACCTCCCAGTTTTGTGCTTGAACATCTCGTAAAATCTATTCAAATCTCTTTGTTTGTAAAGCCACGCTACAAAACAATTTTTTGTCTTTTGTAAAATATAACGTAAACTTTGGTCTTTAACTATATCCCTTAACAGCCTGGCCCTTGGATTATTCCTCCAGTAATTACAATTGCCCAGAACTAGTCTAGTGACAAGACCTTCAATGATAGATTAAGCGCTTTACTCAGTCAGGCAGGTAGTCGCTCATTGAAGTTTTGACACTAGACTAGGTTCAATGTAATATTCATGGAGGAATGGTCCACTTTGGCATCTGTGTGGAGAGTAGAGTCACATAGAATTGGTAGCAAAGGGACATTGCAATGATAATCAATGTTCTACCCCACGTGGGCACACAGCCTAAAATTTGATGTTAAAGAAGCACTACCTGATCCTCGGCCTTGACCCCCACCTTTCACAGCCATCAAACCTGAAGTTTTTGGTACCATTAAACCCTGTAGTTTCTCATCTCATCTCGTCATCTCGTCTACCAAGTATTTTGCTGACTGTCCTTATGATGTTACGGCTAACATATGGTTGTGTTAGGATTGGAAACTAAACCCATTGTATTGTCTATTCTATAGTCCTTCAGAAATGGTGTATTGCAATTCACTAACAAAGGAGTGGCCCAAATCCCCTGGTTTCTGGATCACACAACTTTTGCAATGGATCAACATGATTACATCAAGGCTTTGTAATGCAACATGCCATTATCACACCCTAGGGGTGTGAAATTTTTCAAAAAGGGAGTGTTTATTTTTTATAAAGGTCAATGTTCAATTAAATTTCCACTGCAAGAACATGCCAGTGCCGTCTGAATACCCAAGTGCTCCCCCCCCAACAAGGATAAGTTTGAACCCGGGGGGGGGGGGATGTGCGGCCGATAAGGTTCATTTCATCGATTTTTGGCATATTAACGTCCCCTTTTTCTTGCAAATTGGTATATGAAAGGGTGCATTTCTGTTGCAAGTGAGTTTCCCAATGTTTACAAATCACAAATGGAAATAGTGCTGCCATAATGGCTTCAAAATACTTTAACGTTAGTTTCTCCAGGTTTTGGACTTCGTCCCCAAAAACCTCTACCAAAGCAGTATAAGGATGGGTAGCCAATCCGTCATTTTTGGTATATTTTCGGGGTTAGTGGTCAACCCCTGCCCGCACATCCTACCCAAACCAAAAGGAGAACCCTTGATTTGAACAGCTCATCAACATGAACAATTATAGCTACAATCTGCCCGCTAAATGTGGCTAAGTCCATTTTTAACATGCGAGATGCAATTCCTAGAAAATCTAATTGTCAAAATTAATCTACACTTAAAGGCGCAACGTAGAATTTCACATATCAGGTGTCCTAAAAATCTAAATATTGATTTTTTGCCCCGATGTAAGCTTTCCATCAAAACATCCCCATCTGAAAAGATTAAGCTGAGATATGTTCCTTGGGTACAAAAATTCTGAAATTTCTAATTTTGTATAGGCATAATACAAAATTCAGCCTATGTTTGATATTGAAATAAACATCAAAATCCACCTTTTTTTCTCTCTTTTATTAAGACATTTCTGTATCAAAATACAAGTAAGAAATCTATTGAGGTCTAATCTCTATGAAATTACTCTTATGACACTATTATAACTCAAAATCTCTTGTTGCACCTTTAATTTGACATGCATGTTCAAGTTGTGCACATATTTTCACAGTTTCAGACCCAGCAATCTGCCACAAATTTTGTAATCGCGATTGTTAATTACTATCAGTGAACTGCATACATGTAGTATGATTTTGGGATTTAAAACTTTGGTCAAAAAATGGAGTGAGTCATTTATCGAGGAGGAACATTTTATCACAGTACATTAGTGTTTGATTAGCTATAGACTTTGTTCCATCACGAATAGCTTAGGCAAGACTCTTCAACGGAGAATGATATAGAGTGCAGGTGGCAACTAGAAGCAACCGACCAACCCGCTACCCGTGACCCGGACACATGCAGTGCATGATGTACGCGTCATCGCACCTTGGCAAAAGACGTACACGTAAAACGGAATTACTTTCAGCCAAATAATTTATGCCTATTAGGTGATGAACAAGTAATACGGTTCACGACAAGGTACCCTGAACCTGTGCGACCTGAAAAAGGGACTGATTGGGACCAAGGGGTGTATTGATCATCCCACAATGCACCAGTTTTGGGAAATTTTCCACCTCAACGGGCCATGTGATCCCACAAAATCCTATTCTTAACACAATAAAAATCCGACTTTCTATGCTCATTTTTGCCCACAAAGCTTAGTCTTAGGGAATTTTTATAGCATGAGTAGGACCATGTCATGTGGTTTCTTTCTTTTCGAACACTTTTTATCCCTAAGTACTGAATAGTTTATGTACCTACAGTATAGGCACATTGCCCTGCATTCATGGGGATGATTCAAAACATCAAAACCCCTCTGGATTGGTACCTAACACTTTCCCTGTCAAATATACATTCAATTATTACCTGCTGGTACTTGCAACCACTGATGAATGCATTCTTTGAGTGGTCGTCTGTTTTCAGTCTTATTCAACTTCTGCAATAAGAAAAGAATCAAGAAATACCTATTCTTAAACATCTGTGAAAATGTAGCAATTTTCATTGGCTTAATGCTCCTGGTTTAATAATTCGTTTAATTGAACCCAGGTATGTACGCGCTGCGTATTGAATTTATTTGTAGGTTGAACCGCTCGCGTCATCCCGCTTTTTGCCTACTTTGCGCGCGCCTGCCTACGTTGCGTCTCGTTGCGTCTCACGGGTTGTTCGATTGGTTGTTACTGGGTGTGGCATCCTTTCTTGTTGTATTTAAGGCCTTAAAGCATCGCTAAATTGGGTTAAGAATGACCTTAAAAATATGATAAAGATGTTTAAGAATGAAATAAATGTATGATTTTGCGGGACCCCCGGTACTCTCTTTATAAAACACGATTGAACCCGGCGACAACCATTATTTTTTGCGTTGAAGAATGACCTCTCGGGCCGGCCTTCCGGCCTCGTTCTCCACTTAATAATGGTATCGCCTTGGTTCAATCTGTCGCAAGAGAGTACCGTTTCCCAAAAGTCATACCTTTAGTCTCTAAATTGACGAGTTATGAACACAATTTTAGATTGTGAAACCTTGAAATTGTGTACGCTGTTCCCGGAATCACAGCATACTATCACATCACAGTGTGCCATCACTGCCATGCACACATATTCCGTTGTTCAAATTCTCTTCCCTTGAATCTAAGCCCAGCACGCCCATTGCTCTCCAATAATATTTCGCTGTTTTTTTTGATAATACTGCCGAAGCGTATCCCTTTATTGTACTGTGGTTTCCTTGGCAGCTAGCTATAGCCACTCACTTGCGTTCTGCAGATTTTCTTACGCATGACCAAAACAAAATCCTTCTCATCTATTTCTTGATAGTCCGCCTATACTCCCCGTAGAGTTTTTGGACTTTTATCCAAATCAGTGACGTATAACTGTGAATGGAACATCCAACAAAATCCACCAATGCGTGCTCACTCTTCTTGGGAGTTTGGTTTGATTTCGTTGTAATGGCGCCCATTTTCCTTCACAACCTGTCCATGTATCCGGAATTTCCCTCATAGAATCAAAGATCAAAGCCCTGTCTACTTCCAACCAAGTTTATCCTGTTGGCTAGTATGGATGGATTTATTAGCTACAGTCCAATTCCCCAGGAAAAAAAAATTTAGTACGATCAAAATGGATGCTACAAATCATCGATAGTGATTTGCAAAAAAGGAAATTATGAATAAACTAGTAAAATGACTTGATGGACGTTTTCATATGTGTGTACTCGCATCACAGTAGAAGCACTTCCGTAGACAATAACCTGCAGCAATTCAGTTGAATAGGCACCAAAAAAAATGAGTCACAAATATTCAGAGCTATAAAAATTATTTCATATTTACATGTAATCCTCACTCGTAAAGGCTCTTTTCACAACTCCGATTTTTTGCTAAAAACCACTTCCATACTGCTTCCAGACTGTTTTTGCCATTGCCAATTTTCTAAAATGTGAGCAGTTTTTCTTTTCATGTTGTATTTTTTGTCAAGGTCTTGGGCCTGTTCTGTAGAGTCGTCTGTAGTCTTGCCATTATTTACTAGAAAACCTGTTCCATACTGCTCAAGACTGATGCCGATTGGCCGTTTTTTCGAAAATCGTAATTTTCCTTTTTCAGGTTTAATTTTTGGCCAGTCTGGGACTGTCCTGTAGCAGTCTTCTGCAGTCTTGTGTGGTCGGGAGCACAGTGCAATTTGAAAGGAACCCTCCAAATTTTTCTTGCAGCTTAAAAAAATTGTGGCGGTTTTGGAATCGGGAATGGGTCCGGCTTGAAACACACGTAGCGTTTGGCAAAAGCGGAAGCCGATGAGTTGGTGCGCATCATGAGTGGTTGTGTGCAGTTGGAAAGTGTTCGGCAATTATGACTCTGTTACAAGCGGGAGAGAAGATGCAAGTCAACTGGGCATGTTCAATCGTCGACTAAACCGGCGACTACAGAATATAAGTCGCCGACTTGCAGTCTTGACATCAACTTGTGGCTGTCGTGTTAAGGTCTGCGACTGATTGATAACTGAAACAAGTGACTGCTTGGAATCCCTCTTGAATCGCCTACTGCTCGGCGATTGAGCATCTCTCTTGACTTTTAATAAGACTGCCAGCCGATTTTGAAAAAAACGTGGGTCGTGTGTAAGTCGGGAAGAGGTTTGGGTCGCGTCGCGGGTTGTCCTCATGTGACGGTACCTTGCTTGGCCGTCAACAACTCGGCGACCATCGACGAGCATCTTGCAGCGACAATGTCAACTTGTGCCATCGTTTCAAAGGTTCGCGACTAATCGGGAACTTAACAGTGGCGTCATCAAACCAATTAACATGGGTGTTGATTCCAGGATGCTGTCGCCTACTACTCAGCTTCAGCATTCCTGGGTCTCGTGACAGACGGGGATACTCACAGACTAATCATCCCCGGTCGGGATAAAAATTGTAAAATTCCTGAAGTTTGGAACAAGCCTGTAGCCGATTTTAAAAAACAACGTGGTACTTGGTAAGTCTGTAATGTTGGGTCGGGAGCTGGTCTTCTGTTGGGGACGAACCTTTAACCAGGCACACCCAATCACTTATCTGAGAGGTTCTTTACATCATAAGATATTTCATAAGTTTCACGATAATTAGTACGTTTGAGGTCCAAAATTCAGGGGAATGCCTTCCATATGTTAAGTTCCCCACCACTCAACAGAGATGAAGCGACGATACTAGCACCATTACTCAACAATGAAATCAGATTGTAGATCATTTGTGTTTATTCTACGAAAGCCTTTTGCAATCACTGTTCAGGATTTATGATGCTATATGTAAAAAGACCTCAGGTAGTGTGTGCACAGTTTACGAGTGAGGGTAATTATGAATGTTTTCACAAATTTTATTATATTTTTTAATCTGAAACTGTTTTCACAGGGATTAATTTTAACTACTGCACTCAGGGCCGTCAAGCAGATGTTTTTAGCGGGGGGTGCGGGTCTTTCGAAAAAGTGGACTTTTTGTAAAAATGTTGCACCCCCCTAAAAGTTGTCCATTTTTTGGACGTTTTGAACATTCATCACCTCATCAAAAAAAAATCGGCAAAAAAAAGTGGACTTTTTCCCCTTTTGTGAATTTTGGGGGGTGCGACCCCCCACCGCATCCCCCCTGCACTCTGCATACTTACCTACAATTCGGTTACTGATACACTCGCAGTTGAAGGAAAAATAAGCAATTTGTCTTTCGGATCTCATCGCAGCAGCATCATTTTTACAATTCTTTTATACAAAAATGGCATGCAATGTCACCCGGTGTTTGGAATCAACAACTCCAAGTGACGAACCGACTGTAAACAGTCTTGCCGATCCCCATGCAATTTTCAGAGTTAGTTTATTCACAGTTTTGGAGCTTGCTGGTTGGCGAATATTTGCCACAGCCTCAAGCACGGAGAGCATGAAACGGACAACCCTCAAACCTCACGTGCTAAGGCAATGACTCACAGTTATCATTGCAGATTCTCTAGCTCAGAAGTGTAAATCATTCTGTACAAAGCAGTGACTTTTATTATTAATCTTGAAGAGATTGATCGGCTCCATAGAACACTCACTAATGTGATATAGAGACCAAAAGACGACTAGTCGTGATTCTGATGATTGTCTTTTAGCTTGCCCTGAAAATCTTGGAGTCCGGTATGCTAGTAATGGCGTAGGGGATTTTATTCAATCCCGTGCTGTGGTTAGGGAAGGACAATCTGGAAACACTGCGTTTTAACCGGAGGAATTTTAAAACGGAAGCAGATGTGGTGTCTGGGTGGAACTGTAGAAGGCCGCCCCTTTGCGAAATCCAAGGTGATCCGGAGATGAAGTTCCCCATTTTTGTGAATAATCTTATGGAGGTTGACTAGCCTCTGGTTACAACGCCTCCCTCAAGAGGAGGTGGTTTGATTGATTCATTCAGCATTTCTGTGATGTAGCTCTCCCACTGTAGGTGTTCATGATAAAGCGGGGCGGCCCCCTCGTACAGCTTTCACCTTCCTGATGTTAATTTTAGTGAAGGGATCCCAAACCGCACTACAACACTCACGTGGGGTCTACTAGTCCTGAAGATCAGGACTAATAGTCTTAACTTTTATGGCTGCTGTTACAATAGACTATCTAGTCATGACAGGTTTGTGTAGTGAAAGGTGCCATTAAGCCAAGATACACAGACAGCATCTGCTCTAACTTTACAGAAACAGCTGCAAAATGGCTTAAATATTCATTATTTGCAATAACCGTTATATATGGGGGGGGGGGAGGCAGTCCTTGAGAGTCTTCTGCATCATGTGATGACTTGCGCACGTGGAAGTAATATCCCAATGTACCTGCCAGCCCGGGCTGGCCAGCGATCGCCGAAAACAACTCATGGGTGAGCGTACATGTAGGATGAACTGATGAAGTTGGTCGGTTGTGATTAATATTTCATCGAATAAGCCTATAAGTCCACACATGTAGTACTAATTTTAATTGCCCATTTCCAGGTGGTCGGCATTGAGTTTCGTTATGGCTTCCAGGACGCTCTTTTTGCGTTTCGAGATGCATAAAAATACATTGCTTGTGAGCTAACCGCGTGCAGCTGGAACTAGAAAAAATCCATGAATACACTCGATTTCATTTTCCCCAAGTACACTCACCAAATGTTAAATTCCAAGATGACTTTGTGCCACATCGTAGTTTTTCAGCCTTTTCATTTCTTATTTCTCCGCCCCCCCGCTTTTCGCATGCCAAAAGTTCGTAACATGGTACTCATTCTTGCAGGAATCCCTGCAACTGTGAATTAATATTAACAAGATGCGTCATGCGATTCATGCCCTTGGTTCTACTCACATCCTTTCACTAAAACCTGCCATAGCAGTACGTAAACTTACAGCATAAAGAGTCTACTGGGCAGACAATTGCCATAGGCCCTAGCGGGGTACCAATAATTGCTCACCACATGTTCAGTTGGCCAATAAGATCAATCCGCCACATGTCAGTTAGGATTGTTTTTGAAAGACAGTATTAATTAACACCGGGAACTTAACCAGTCTGTGATATTTATGGTATTTCAATTATCTTAAAAGACCACTATAAGTGATGAAATATTTTAAATTGAGGAAACGAATAGCTTCAAAGTGAGGTGAGTCTGTATAATTCTCATAAGTTAGCTTGTCCAGCTGTTAGAATTGACAGAAAAGGAATAGAAAGAAAACGGGCAGTGTCCAAGATACGATTCTCCATCAATTACGTTGTAGTAAGTGTCCGACCGGACGTATGACTAAAATCTCCGATTCGTCCTGATTAGGTTGCTTCTGGTCTTATCATTTGCAGGGTTATGTTAGGCTACCTACTTGTTACTACATGCAAAAATCTGATTTTGATGATTTTTTGCGATTTGCTTGATTTAGCAATCACTGGAAGTGTATTAAATTATCAACGTAGGCCTATGTGCTTTTTTATATGACGCACTGAATTTTGGAGGTTCAACACTTCATTATCAAAAAGGAATCGATTTGAAGGTTGTGGATTATATTTTCGTACAGGCATCGACCGCGTGGGCATTTGTACAATAGAATAAGGGGTCGAAAGTACGGAGTGCTGATGATAGTGCATATTAAATTAGCCCCCACAGCGCAGCGTGGGAACTTACATTGTCTGGCGTTAGTCATGCCAAAAGCCCATACTACCAATAGAACGTTCAAATTGTCTCAATGGTTCCATAGTCGTAGACGCAGTTAAGGGCATGCTATATAAACAAGCTTTAACAAAACAAAATATCCTTGTTGCAAAATCCCATCAATCCATAGAATCATTGTGGTCGGACGGGTATGTGTGTGTCGGATGGGTCGGTAGCGGTATTGTTTTTCGGTACTACCTGAAGCTAGTCTCTCACAACCCAGGGCTCACAAGTACCAGTTTCAATGATATCTTTGCAGGCATTATGTGACACAGACCTACACCGTGGAAATTCCAGGGCCGCCGTATTTACCAGAGAAGACGTCTTCTCTGCATGATTGCACTTTTCCATTCGAATCTCGTTCGCTGCTTGGGCCGTGTACACAATGCCGATTTCAATTGTTGGGATGTTAAATCCAAAATGGCCACCAAAAAGCGAGGGTTTTTAAAATTAGAATATAAGATATTGGCAATAATCAATTATTAATTACATGTTTCAACATTATGTCAAACGGGCGCCGTCGGGGGAATCCCCTAAAACAGATGTGTTTACCTCTGGCTGTACTTCGATTAAAGTGTGACGGTTGTGATTAATTAAATAAGTTAACAGTTTTATCAAAACTCTTATTTTTCAACTTCCATCTATTAGCCAGAAAAACACTATCCGGAACATAATTTCTATGTCAGACTCATGTCGACGTTTCCTCGGGATCGCACATAACATATTTGACGCCGGCTGCGTAACGTGTTACATAATGACAGGATTTAGTCATTTTTAACGCGCGAGTACAAGGGAACTTAATAAAATGGGAAGAACAAGCGTTCAATACTGTGCAGGTATGGCATTTCCCTGCCATGTGCCTCGAAGATTAGATGCCGACGTGGCGCTATTTTTTTTGGTAATTTAACTAAGATCCGACTTACGTCAGCTGCAATGCATTTGTGCTTTGTTCGGGAAATCGCCTCGCCCTCAAGGTGGCGTCCTATCACTTCAAAATCGTCTATAGCCATGTGTGCACAGTCTCAGGGGATGGACGAGAGCGAGTGCAAACATGTCTTGACAGAATTAACCACACAATCGACCACTTTCTAAACAAAATCTGTGAAATTCACGACCGATCTAGCTTTAATAAAAAACAGTCTACGCATTCAGAAGAACAGAAGAACTCCCGAGAATGCAGCAGTAGGATACGGTTACGTCAAGTACTCGTGAATCTTCACAATTGATTTCAAAAATTATCATTGTACTTGCCTGTTATCCTGTAAGAAAAAATTCAATTGCCGATTGGGGTGTTGGCAATATTCCCTTGCCGGGTCAGTTACACGTCGCCAACACCGGGGTGACATTGTACAAGTCAAAATACCTTGCTTGTGTGCTTACATTGGGGCTGCCAAAATTGGCAGCCTGTGTACAAGTTGACATGAACTTTTTGAGAACAAATTGTAGCATCGTTACAATGGTAAGACCATTATTCTAAGACTCTAGGATCTATGTATGTCATAAAAGAAAATTATTTTTCTTATGCAGCAGAAGATTTAATCCTGAATTGACCAAACCCTCATGCAGTGGTACTCAGTTCGTTATGTGTATATACAGCCCATACATTGTTTTACACTTCTCAGTGTTACTGATTATGCCTGTTGACTTTCAAGAGTCTCATAGTTCCATGCATGACCATGGTCAGTGGATATAAATACCCTCCTTGCACCAATAGTAGATAGTGACATTAACTGCTTGCACTACATGAGACTAGTCCTAACTTAAAGGTAGCTATGTAAAACAGTTTTTCTGATTGGTTGGGTCGATTGCAAAATTTTGCTGACAAATTAAACTGTAGAAATGACTTTTTGCCAATTTATATACAAATCATAATTACTTCCAATGTTAATGCTACATTGTGGTACAGAATGACATTGTTTGGTATATTATTTTAACACTGATGCACGGAAAAAAATATTGTCATCAAGCCAGCCTCAGATTTCAGTGTGTGGTAACAGACACCACTTTGTGCAGCAATGTATGAAAGGTATTACTACACACTAGTGATTTGGCCTTTGCACTAGACAAGAAGTTCCCTTTAAAAGGGAAGTATGGTAAAATGAGCTTGGTGTTCCATGCAATGTGATTTCTACTTCAAAATAAATAATACCCGATGTTGTATCAGAAAAATTAACATGAAAACTGAATGTCTTTTGTTTCACAAAAAGTAGATCATTATGATGAGGACTTGTATAGTATTCATTACAATATGTGATACAAAACTCAAGTGGTTTTTTCCTTTACAAATGTGCACGAAACTGCAGAAGATTGTCCTTTTTACGGGACTGTTTTTCTTTTATTTAGGAAATATACATCTCAAAAACATCCAAACCTTAAAGGCATTGGAACTCCACAGAACAGTTGTAACTTAATATGGCACCAAAGATTATGTCCAAATTTTAAAAGACGATGACCATAAGTTAAAATTATTGTGAACCTAGGGTCGCTACAAGCACTTTAGATGCTCGAATGTCACAGCTGCATCATAACTGTGGACCCAATTTGCCAATTAGTGATTTGATTTAGAGATTTTAGAGATTTATCTGCAGTGGTTTGCCAGTTCAAATATGTGTAGTTCACACACATTAGGTTGGTCGCTTTCTAAAATAGCGATCCTGGATTAATTGAGTTCTTATTAGGTGATATATTTGGGCCATGGAAGTTACTTGGCTGATCCATTTTCATTGTCATGCACTAGTAGGGTTTGTGTACAACAAATAGCTATGCATATTTGCATCTCTAGGGTTACCTAGGATGGAGCTATGATTGCACCTTTGGAGTCACTTGCACCAGTTGAGATATATGGGAGGGTGGATGGAATTGAGTCCATCTTCAAGATGTGCTATATTTTGCGATGCGGTTCAAACCTTGTAGGTAGTCTTTTAAAGTTAATTCAGATTAGTCCTTTGTGACGCTCAAACATGGGCTTAAATATAAACATGATGCTTGTGAAGCTAACTTTTGTGAAATACGCAAAACACACCGTCCTGAGAGACATCACCAGAAGTGCTAGTCGAGTCTGGAGTGATGATCGGCCTCTGCATCTGCAAAGTCATATGTGGTCAAATTGAATCGTCGACCTTTATAATCACGGTATGCCCCACCCTGTACACATCCTGTTTTCAAAGGTATGTGATAAACCGACTGGGGTCCAAACTTACCAACCTAACCAAACGGACTACCTCATGAAGATGTATTATGTATCGCTGTGACTGAAAACTACCTGAAGTTGAAATGGTTGCTGGGATCAACCAAGTTTTTGTCACACTTGATAATGTGAGAGCACCAATGCCTGTCAGTATGAGACATGAGATCTGATATAACTGTTAAAACTGTAAGGAACAATTTGGAACTGTAAAAGCTGTTACTTTAGTTCTTGAGTATAGTAATATGGAAAAACGTGGACTGTCATAAGTCAAAGTAACAGGGGACAGTAATTGATATGATGAAATGAATTTGCACCGTGCTTAGAATCATGAACTATGGAATCATTTTACCTAATGTAGTATCACGGCAACCCGATTTGAAGATATGACCGTTTTTCAGTTGATTTAAAGATTCACTTGTGAGGGTGGAGGTATAGTCTTTCGGAGTAGTCTTGAATTGAAATTTGGAGAACATGTGCTAAACTTAATCAAATTTAATTCAGGGTTTAAACTTTTGAAAGCTTTATACATATACTTGGTCATATTTACATTTACCTGTGACTGGTGCATAATTGAAATTATTTTAAATCATTACATAGCTGTTTAAATCATAAGACTTGTAATTCACTCAAGAATCACAATTGTAATTTGTATCATTTCAAATCAGACTTGTGAATACATTTTGTAATTAAATTAAGTTAAAAAGTAATAGCTGCTGGTCTGAGTGTTTTGAGTCATTCTGTGTCTAGTTTCCGCTGTTTCATCAAACGTGTTCTTACGAACCATTATTGTCATTACTGCATCCTTTGGGTGTGACACGAATGTTATAGTGTGGGTAAGGTATGTCAATAAACAGTTCCCGTATATTTTGGTGCTAAAGTTGATTTTCTTTGCTGTTGTTTGTCATTCAATAGGACAGACCAGTCAGAAAATTATGGGGTGGCAAATTTTTCGGACTGCTGGCCCCTTCCTCAGGGGGGAAATGTTAACTTACAGGTAAAAATTGAAAATCGAGTCAATTGTGTTTTAATGTACTTAACATGTTCATCTCTTATGAGGATTAGAAAAAGTTTATATATTTGCTAGGTTCCGACCTTTTAGTTACAAAAGCGCTATACCCCATAATGGTTCAAGATCGGGGGGGGGGGAAACGTTACCCAATGCTCAGATTTTGTTGAAACATGGTGCATAAATTGTTTGTATTGTCTCACAGGATCCAAAAAATGTATTATTTTACATTGTGTGACATTTGGTTGGCTAATTACATAGCAACATTTCGCAAGGGGTCCTACATGGTCTATGGGGATATCACCAAACTTTCCTGGCTGTTGCAATGGTGATATCAAAAGATCAATTAAAAATTATCTTTTCTGTTTCATTATGAACAATGAATCATTTGACCCACTTTCAACAACATCGGAGCATTAACCCCCCAGGGTGACCTTGAACCATTATGGGGCTATAGAGCTTTAACTAAAGGTTGAACCTAGGCAAATAATATACTTTCTAATCCTGATGACGAGACGAACGCGTTAGTGTCATGAAAACACATTTTGACCTCGATTTTCAATTTTCCCTGTATACATTTTTCCCCCTTGAGAAGTGGCTCAGTAGAAAATTTGCCACCCTCATTTTCTGACGTTAAGGGGTCCTACTGAAACCCAACCAGCAAAAAAAAAATAAATTTTAGCATGAAAATCCTACGGGAATAACACACCAACCCACACTATTAACATCACGGATGAAGCCAATCATTCCATTTGCTTTGAGACAACAATCAATGTGAGGTGTTCCACTTCATGTTTCCCTGACAATGTTACCCCCAGATACTTAAATGGTTGGAGACTGTCTCAAGTGCATGGCCAGAGAGT
>JAMKCH010061235.1:0-15418 GCA_023653785.1 Ophioderma brevispina
AAATAACAAATCTTAAGAATTTATTTCCTATTCTGCGTAGATTTTGACGAAGCAGTTATTTTTCTGGTGGTCATTGATTTCCACGGAGTTAGTTAGATTCGCAATCCAAGGCGAAACTTCTTAGTCTCCTTCGGTCGTTTAAAAACAATTGTAAAACCAACCGTGTTTACAACAAAGATGCAACTAATTGATAACAAATTGATTATATAAACCTGTCAAACTGGTTCATTCAGTGATTTTCCCATTATTGATTACTTAGGCCTACGTAGACCTTTTGCCCTATTTCATATATCTTTGTTTTTTTAGTTGTAAATTAATGAGGGCCTACACTTGCTATTTTTTCACGAATGTTAGGAATATATCATTAAACTGATTCTTGACATTCAATAAAATAGAGCACGTATATACTATTTTTGTTCAAAATTCCCCCGGGTGTCCATTACAAAAAATTGAAAATGTGTTCTTACCTCGTGAAAAATTTAACTAAGCGACTTTAGATGGCTAACCTTACGATTCTATTCTTAAAACGGTGTCCCTTGTTTTAAAAGTAGTCCCACAAGGAAGATCATATAAGGAAATGACACCTTTCCAAACGCGCGTTCATAACGTGGCGCAGTCAGCAGTTTTTAAAATAGGGCGCTGTTTCTTGCTCTTAGAGACTTAGCTGTATTTTTAATTGCATTCTTTGAGTGTAGGTAATGAACACACTTTTTGATCTGATGGATTTGATACGCATGACATTCGATTATGCGTGAATCACGATCTCTGAAAAGGCGGTGCTTGGCGAGAAGGCGTGCTAGGGCTTTTGCCAATCGTCAGCGACGATGACCTCGTCTTGACCTGTGGGCCGTCTTTCTGTCTTTCTTCCTCTGCCGGAGTAACGCCGACTATCCTTTGGTACATGGGCGAAGGCGGTTCTGGTCTGCTGAGAAAATATGTGGTGTCCAGGAACTCCATTTTGGCTGTTCAGGTGGTTCTGAGATTGGGGACATGGGTCCGTTGCTCGCCTCCCATGTTCTAGGAGTGGGAAATTTGCTGGCTGACGCTCTCTCCTGGAAGGTCCCCAATCCCAGACACAGAAGTCAAGTCCTCGGTGGAGTACCAGCGGTTTGCCGCACAATCTTCCATAGATGGGACGGTCCACATATAACCTTTTCGCCACTCATCCGTGGGCAAAGAAGGGACGTCATGGCGGCAGACTGGTCGGGAATGATAGCTAATCTTTTCCCAGTCGCCATGATCCATTGAGTTCTCGAAAAGTTGCTCCAACCATGATATTGCTTGGCCCTGCGTGTGACGCCCCATTGTGGCCACTGCGCTGTGTTTCCCGCTGGCTGCTTGTTCGCTGCTTTGAGAGAGAACCGATTCGACTTCCCATAGAAGTGACTTCGGTAAGAGGCAGTGCGTCCCCAGACCATTTTAATGGGGGGGGGGGAGGTGTTGACGTCCTGTGTTGCCGACCAAAAATTCATGGGCCGGATTCAGAATTTTCAAATTTTCCGGCTCCGCTGCGATCGACAGGTAGACCCAAATTTTTTTTCACTCGGTACGAAATTCTGAAGAGCGGGGCGGGGGGGAGGGGGGGCTGGTCACCGCAACCGACTCAAGTCGATAATCCACCCATCCACTCAGTTGCGCCGACATTATACCCCTTTTCGCCGACAAGGTAACATTTTGCCGACCAGAATTTTTAAAGGGGGGGGGCACACCCCCCCACAATCCCCCCCCCCCCCCTGGGACTGGCCATGGTAAGAGGGTCCTTCGGCCGACCACAATTACAATTACACAAGAGATGCTCTGAACGTCTGTCTGGTGCATTTCTACAGCTGTATATAAAGTGAGACTTTCTGAACAGGCAGTTTCGCTCGCTACTCAGGCAAAAGCAAAGTCAACAAGGGTATCTAGATTCTGATCTCGACCTCGCCGTTACCATGCATGGTGTGCGACAATTAAGAGCGAATCCTATTTGTTGCAACTGTAGGCCAGATTGCCGAATTCCTCACTCAGGTCTTTTAAGGGAGGAAGGAAAGGATCCTACCTCTCGGGTTACCTCCTAAAACAGCCATAGGCCTACTCAAAAGAGCTTGGTGATGGCACGACAGTTTCCTCCAGTTCCATCTGGTAAAGGATATGTTCACGACGCGTTCCCTGGTTCCAGCCTTGTTCCAGAGTGGGATTTGACACTGGTCTTAACTTCTGGTTGTCGGAGGAGTAAACCCATCCCGAAGCTTAGTTTCTGCAATTCCAATAGACTGCTTCCTTAGTGGGCGCGGGGCATAGGGGTTCAATAAAGAACTCTTTTTCTCTGCAGGGGTTCTGGTGCCCAGATGATACATTTGTGCAGATTTTGCTACTCCAGAATTGCTAAAGCCCTACAATAGTCACGGCGGGGTTCTAGGACGGTGATAAATGGATTACCAATGGACAGAACGTGAAATGCCTCCAGATGAAACTGGTTGGTTTGGTATTGGAGCTGGATCACCTTCTTTATTTGCGTATGAGGCATGAGCACGTTTGCCAGGTAATGAGTTTAAGTTGGTGAAGTCAGCTCACTGTTGATGGTTGGGGTCTCTCTTGAATCCAACCATGTGGGCCGAAAGGAGTGGGCAATCATTGAGAATGTCATCCGCAGTCTTGTGAATAGAGAGCCCACCTTGGCAGGCTGGAGATTGTCGCAACCCCCATCGGTACATATTGATGTTGAAAACGACCCGACTCCTGTGCGAATCCGGTTCAAGGTTGACCATTCTTACGTGGAAGTTTGCTTCCAGTTTGTTTAGGTTTTGGTTTTCAGGTCTTCTTCAAAAACTTGAAGTCCGATTTAACACCAGGACTTGGGGTGAGCCGCAAAAGGGTTCCTTCATATGTGGATGAGGTCAGAAGGTCATGTTACCAAAGAATCTGAGCCATGGTGGTCTGGTTGCAAAGATATAACATTGTCGGAAAGTCCAAGCTCTTTAAGTGGATTTCATAGCAAAACAAGCTCCGGCACTCACAAACCCACCACAGCTTAAAGGCAATATCAGCAATTCTGATAGATGGGGACCCAAAATAACAGAAAACAAGGTTAGTATAGGTCTCATAACTACTCATAATAGCCTCAGATAGTTTTAAGTCTCTTAGTTCAAATTCCTAAATTTTAGTATCCATGGGGTTGTCATGGCCAAATCTAGTAGCCAGGGACATGACCTTGAGTACTTTAGATCTTAAGTGCAATCAATGGGCATACACCTAGGCACTTAAATTGTGTTATTGTGTTAATAAAAAACATTAAAATTTTCCCATCAAAAGATCATTTTCGAGACTGTGTTACCATGGTTACAACGACGACATTTCTACTGACCTTAAATAACAAATCTTCTTTGCAAGCATATGAAAAGCTTGAAATACGTAAAAATTGACACTAGAGCATGTTGTTATGTTGTGTAGTTGGACGAAGATATGACATTTTCTAAATCACATTTTCATTACTTGAGTTGCCATGGCACAGCTCATGGCACCATACCACCACCAATATAAGGCAACCAAGCAGATTCTGATAGCTGAGGATTCAAGCTAACACAAAAACTCCCCCGATGAATGCCAATCTCTAAGGGGAAGGGAGGGTTTCGCTTTAAAAAATATTAAGATTAGTGTCCCCTCCAAAAAGCTCATTTGAGACCTTGTTACCATGGTAACGACCATGAAATCCGACAATTCTATGACCTCAGATAACCTTTTTTGCTTGCATCAAATAATAGGAAGCTTGAAATACATAGAAATTGACACATGAGCATGTTTTATGTTGTTAGTTACAAAGATACGACATTTCTAAAATGCTCAGTTTTTAGTTACTGCGTCGCCATGGCAACGGCTCTGGCGGCAGCACCACCCACCACCAATTTAAGGGCAAACAACCAGATTATGATAGCTGAGGACCCAAGGCTAACAGAAAAACATGATGAATGAAAATCTGTAAGGAGGGGGGGGGGTTTCGGTTTTTGGCCCAGAGCTATAATTACAATATCAAACTTTACATGATTTATAAATTAAGATACTTAAAAAAAAAAAAAAAAAAAAAAAAAAAACATATAATTTTATATTTTTTCATTTCTTCATGACATATAACGCTATTTAAGTTAAAAATGCAGCAAATTAAATTCCTCAACATTACTTTTTATAAGTTCAAGTTTTGTACTTATTGGCCTATCTTTTCACTGAAGTTAACGAACGAATAGAAATTGGGCGCATTAATAAATGACGTTCATAGGAGTATCGGCTCGAACAAAAAGACCCGGATGTGAACGTACCCATGCATGGCAACGGGCAAAAGCCTGGCAAGGATGCAACCCTGCAAGTTTCTTCTCATTTTACAACATATTATGATTTAAAATTATATCAAATTTCCCCACTAAATGCAGAGATGTCCACCACTCAAATACATTTACACAAGCCCCAAAGGACTTAAGACATCGTCGGGCGGTCGTGAGTTTCTTGTGGAAATTTGACAGCCTAAGACACGAAAAGGGCAAACGAACTTCAAATGCATCTCTTCTTCCCATCTCTCTTCGAGCTTGTGCCTAAAATCAACCTAATATATGTACAATTGACAGCAAAATGAATCAGGTATAGTACATATGGCAATTATTGGCTGATATTTTATGTGATCTCATATAAAATCCGTGTTCTACAACATCCGATAATTTGGATTCTTGGCTACCACTTTTCTGCTACGTATCACCCAGTGAAGTTAAGGCGAACTTGAGCATCTAAGGGTGTATCCCGGGGGCTTGGGCGCGGCGAATCGCTGGGCGTTGGGTATACAAATTACAGCGTGCTATCTATCCCGCCATGCTTTACAACTGTCTACCACAGCGATCGAAAGACTGGGAGCTACTGCATACCGCACCGCAAGTATATACTTTACATAATATTTAAACGTTTAAAACAAAATATACTCTTATCAGTGCCGGTTTAAAGCTCGTATAGACGGGACGTGACCATCTATCATGATTATATCAGGGCCCCGCTCAGTGCATTCTCCTTTTGCCACATCACGATCGGGACATAGCATTGGTGTACTGTGTCACCCACAAATATCCTTCCAAATTTCTGATACACAAACCAGAAAATCTACCATCTATCTCGCGATTGATTTCACCAGCAACCTGCTTAATTATGTACAACTTTCATTGTTTTAAACTGTTGTTTTTGAAGCATATTAAAATGTGTTTTAGTACCAGGGCCGCGTCGCGTTTGTGACCCTTCATTTATCCCTCGAATCTCGGCCACAAGCAATGGCGGCTCCGGATTTGAAAATGGGTCACATTAACCCGGGGGGCTGAAAGCCTGTAACTGGTCCAAATATCTTCAAACTGGGCTGATTTTGGGCAAGATTTGAGAATTAAACCGGGAGGCGCGCAGCCCCCTCGCCCCCTCCCTGGATCCGCGCATGGTCAATTTTCCATCTCTCCCGGCGTCTCTCGCGGTCATATGTCCATCTAGAACCACACAATAGCGATGTTTTTGGCACTAAATCATATTGATCCTTTTAATATTGAGAAGTATACATGCTATGACTTTGTAATCCCTCTTTTATTAATCAATTAGGGTCCTTGATGATATTAATAGCTAAACTTTTTACTGTACTTCAAATGCTTCGTACCCATTTTCATGACAGTGGTATTCAGAAATTTTTAGCAACCCCACGTTGTGGTACATTTTCCTCATTCTGGCATGCATTATATTAATAGATTCGCGCGGACATTCGCTTTTCGGTTGTGAACTTTATTTTTACTGCATTTTAACCACTAAAACTCAACATATCAAAACTACGCACTTACATTTTGTAATCAAGCAATGATTAGAAAGATAATTTTAATGCTGCCAAACTGTACAACTTCAATTACGGCTGGCAACACTACTTAAAATGGTGATACTCCACACGCGTCACGTCCGAGTCGTTGCCAACGTTTTTTGATTTTTCAAACTTGGTTTGTTTTGGTGCTGTGTGTTTGATGTGTTTTAATTCGCCTTAAACTTCTTACGAATAGTGAAAAACTATAATCATCTTGCATTATCTGTCTCCTTATATTTTAGCTTTATTTAAAAACATAAACTGTGGGGGCTTTGCATGTGAACCTTTAATATTTCAAGTCCCCTAGTGCCCTATGTTAGCAAGAAGCATGAGTTCACCGATGATATGTCCTCACAGTGGTCCCGTTAGTGGTCACTTTCAGAACCACAGAACGAGCATGGGTGCTTGCAACGAAAATCCAAGACGGCCCCCGGTGTGAAGTAATCAAATTGTCCCGGCAGGTATAGAGTGTATCATAGTCGGGCTCCATTGACGACACATAATAAAGCGTGAAACTAATGTTGCGTACAGAGTCAACTGATCGATGCCCTACTGTTCACTCTGTTCCCGGACGTGGTCCCGGAGGACCAATCTCCTGCAACAACACCGGACAAGACCTTTAAAATTGGTCAACTTTCAAACCTTTATTTTCTCACACTGGGCAATCTTGGCACAAAAGCTGACCGCATAAATTACAAACACATGCGTATTTACGAAACAGCAACAGATACACAACGGAGACAGCCGGAACATGGTGTAATATGCAATAATACTTAACACTTTTACGTGTTCTGTACATAGAGTTTTTTCAACAAATTCGCCAGCAGCAATGATTACTCGCCGATCATCGATTGTGGCAGAGCGATTTACGATCAAGAGTCCTGCATTGAATCCCTTCCCTTTCCTTTTGTGCGGGTGAATGGTAAACATATTAAAATAGGGATGGTGGATTTCGATGTGCTTCCCTCTTATCCCTCTTTCTCTTTTCTTCATGATCCTGACACCTCTTTTTTCTGACACGTCAACTTAGAATTGGAAACCTTAACAGAATAAACGCTGGGCTTTATTTCGTGAAGTGTTCCGAATTCATAAGTGTGCAGGAAAAAGTGTGCCTATGATTCAGGTAACGGAAACTCACCTACATTTGCACAAAAAGGGGAGTTTCCGTACTTTGACCCATCTGACACAGCTTTTGTGGGCATCTTTTTAATATTCTGAACAGTATGATTATAACCTCTATACATATATACTTTTAGTGGCAAAATTGGATTTTTTCCTACTCAATATAAACCATATATCCAACTTAAAACTACAATTATAATAATTAGGCTACAAGTTATAAGTCTGTATGTGAAATCACAAATAAGTTATACCGTTATTTTTCAATGTACGTAAAAATAGATCATTATGTAAAAAGCTTTGTTTACGAAAGGACGATGGAAATACGTCAACATAGGTCTGTATGTACCCTCGTTATTTGGATCGCGGCGGCAAAAACAAGCTATATTATTAACACATGTAAATGATGGCGTTTTTAAAATACGACCAATATGAATTAAGGATTTTGAGGAAAATGATATGATGATTTTCAGGAAAAGACAAAACTATAACTATAAACTAATTAACTAGGCATCCTCACTTTTGAAACTTTTGTGGATGGCAATAACTCGATGAACTAAGTAATTAGGCAAAATTTCGTAAACCCCCTAAAAAATGTGAATACGGCAGTAGCGCATCGATAACTTTATAACGAATTCGGGGGGGGGGTGGGGGGGGGGGTAATCCCGTGGTAATCATGTTACATAAAAGGATTGGTAAGATCGAGGGTTGAGAATTGAATTACGAATACTCAACTATTTAAAACTAAACTAAACGCTTATTATTCTGTCAAAACATTCATCACCACACATTCATCTATAATCGGATTTGAGAGGCAAACCTGATGTATACTACAACGGAGCTATTCGTATTCCCACTTAATGCATAATTAAACTTTTTGTCCTGGTCTTTTGTCGTTAACAACCGGATCACACCTCATCGACCTCATCACCGATTCATTTACCTGCATATAAAATCAAATATAAATCAAAGAGGGCATGGTGTCCCACTCTAGAAAAGAGTCCTAAGTAATAACATTCCGTATGTCCTTCAGGCTGCTTTTGTCTTAATTGTATGGCCCCTAGCAACATAATAAACACAAATGTAGGGGTGAGATATGAGAATTCAATGAGCACTTAAAGATATTCTACCAATTTACAGACCATGGTTGAACAAAGTTCGCATTAGTTTTGCGCAAGTATGACTAACCGAATTGAGTTTTCTACATTCTCCACTTTTTAACATGAGTTCGTGCTTTTTACCTAGAGAACTTGCAAATGCTGTAGATTGTTTTAAATACACAGTTGGCACAAAAGTATCGGCATGTTTTTCGCGCAGTTATTGTGTCAAAGTCCGATAATTTGAAAGTCTTGAACAGATTACATTTTGTTGCATATGTCTGCTTTTTCATTTACACTGCTTGTAAAAAAAACCTTAAAAATGGCTGAGATTAGAAACGCCTGAAATGCAAAAGACGACGTAAAACCCTCAACCAAAAGTTGCAGTTTTGGACGGATTTCATGTAAGTACCGTTCAACTCTCAAACCCTTCATACTTGATGTGGTGAGGGCAAGGGCACTTCCTTGTGTACTACCTTTTTCCCCTCGGTGTTGTGAATTCTACACGGGAGCAATAGAATGGAAATTAAAATGGAATGGAGAAGCCTTGAATGTACAGCACGAAGCAATAAAATTAAGTCGCTCAGTATTGGCGGATCGTTTGCTTGGACAGGCCAATTGAGTAAGATTAGTCATAAATTAGCACAAAATATTATAAATAATGTAAGAATATAAGATAAAATATACCTGGTTTTTTTGTGGATACTGGGTGTGTGTCGAAGAAAACAGAAACGGAAGAAAGAAAGCAGAGCGTTAGAACTTAGTGATTCAAGGAAGGTTTGGAAAGTTCTGGGTTAAAACTCAAGTCCAGGAGAACTGACCAGAACAGGTTTCATGATGAAGATAGGTGGCGCACTGCTGCATAGTTATGCAGTCACATACAGGAGGGACATGATGATTCAGTTGTGGCAAATTAGATTCATACAGGATGCAAATGAACATATGGGAACATTGAAGGTGATTCTAGACTCATGATATAATGGACATATTTAGCCATGACTCATATAGAGAGGGCTAGATCATTCGAGATTGTTTGAGAGGATCTATAAAGCAATGTGAGAGAAGATGATGAGTCAGGTATTACAACATCTACTCCACGTTATTAGTAGAGTATGTGCCATCTAGTTGATCCAAGTGACAGTGATAGTAATTTCAGTAGTAGTTATACACTGTCGTCCCATATGATGGACATTGTCATGTGTCTTACGCTCCGCAGTTTCGTCCGGATTGGGTAGCCGTATTCGTTTTCTTGCATTCGTGGCCCTGCGTTATCCAAGGATCTAAACAAGTAAAGCACTTTTGGACTTTATATTTAGTCGAACTCGAGCATCGGGAGTCATTGGAGATGGTTTCTCAAGCAGGGACAAGTTCTGTCCGTGGACACGGCCCACTATAGGAAATTGAAGTTTTACGCTTGAATATTCGCCAGGACTGTTTTGTAAGATTCTGACTATTTATGTAATCTTGCGGCGCCCGCGTGCGGGGCACACACCAGGTAGTAAGCTTGTAGTAGTTAATAATTAAAAACTTTATTAAGATTAATCTTTGATATGATACCTAATTGATGTTTGATGTGATTGAGAGTGATTTAAAACAATTGAAATAAAATACTTTGTTTTAAAATTTGTAATCAAGTTCACAGTGTATTGTTAGTTATCAGGAGTTTGAATCTGTGTTTGCAGGTGTTTTGGCCTTGGTCAAGGTGACCGTTAACAATGGCAAGCCAGATAAAAATTAGCAACGGTTTTTCAACATTACAAAATTTTTAGTTTTTTCCTATTTGGTGTTGACGTGCATAACATATATCAGGGTGTGGCGCCAGGGTAGAAGCGGAGGAGGGCGAACATTACACGATTATCAATACATAGGTTAAAATAACACTTAATTTTACGCATTTATTCCTAAACACTTAAGTCCCTAAGGGCCGGGGGGAGTCCATAGTACCCAAGATTTTGTTTTCGGCGATTTTCAATCATGAAAAATATTTTCGACATACTTTTGTTAATGTGTAACGGATCGACGGCTCTTTCCGTAAAAAATCACTAAATTTCTTGCCCGCTTAAGAGATATTGAGCTTGGGTCCCTAGACCCCCCCTACGGGAGGTGTTTAAAAATTAAATATTAGGCAAACCATGTTGCCAGGAAATATTTTTCTGCTTAGGTATGGTCATATGCATGAAACAAACTATAATCAGAAAACATAGTAACCCTTTATGGGCTGAAAAGAAGCAATTCCATCCTCGAACGACTGCGTGCCATTGCTGCCCCCAGAAACAAAAAATTACAAGAAATGTACAAAATGATACTGTTGTGTTTAATATATGTAACTTGGTCCTTTTAGAGCAGTATAAACATACAAATATTGCAATGTGTATTGCTGTGTGGAAGTAAGGTACTGGAAACATCATAATACTTTTTGAGCGTTTACATTTCGAAAACAATGATTTGCCCCTAATTTCCAGATGATAAACCGGAACTCATTTCTATTGCACCTGTGGGCCTGTTCTTATGCCCCCTCAAAGGTGATATGAGATTTAATTTCAAATCCCGCAGGAAGTGGTTACTGGGGGGGGGGGTCCCCATTAGGCACCCAACGTGAGTTGAAAACCACCTGAGGACTTAAGTTTAACAATTAAGTGAAGGGGGAGGGGGGGGGGGCTTCTAGGAACCCTCCAAATTATTTCGCGCTGGCCCGCTTTACGAGTGAATTTTGCGCCGATTTTTGTAAATGTCTGGACTTTTTAAATGCGATCCTTTTATACCAAAAAAAAATAAAATCGGAAGATGGTTAATTAGTTAATTCGTGGGATCCCATGGACCCCCCCACGGCACACTAGGAAGTCAGCTGAGCTTGAGATATAAAAAATTAAAAGAACAAAGCAATTCTCATGCTGCGGATATGTTCACAGGACATATAAGAAACGATCCATCGTAACATTAAAATAATTGCCTTTAAGTGCTGAAAACAATCATTGTGGGACATTGCTAAACGTTACGGTACAAAGTCTATGGGAAAAGATGGTATTAAAAAAAAAATACAGGGATCCTAAACTGCAAGTTTTGTGTTAAATATGTATTCTAGAGATATTGATATCAACATAAAATAAGTTTGATGTAAGTGCAGGTTCATGCGTTTCCGTTCTTTTTGCCCCTTGTGTACGCGTTATTTTGGGAAACAATGTTTTGTCCCTACTTTGCAGCCCAAAATAACAAAATTTCATTTTATGCTGATTTGGGGTTGTCATATAATCCTTCACATGTGGTATAAATTTGTACAAATCCACTCGGAAAGTGTTCCTTAGGGAGAGTCCCATGGACCCCCCCCCCCCCTGGCCACCAACGGGAGTGAAACCCCTTGGTCCCTTTTCACTCTGAAAAGCAAACGAAAGATTTGAATGTTTTGCTGAATAAAATATACATGCGTGAATCATATGCAGCAGTTTGTATTATAAACATTTAAAAAGCCTCTATATACATTTTTGTTTATAAATTTAAAAAGATATGCAGATTGCGGGATTTGTTTTGTTATTTTCAAAATTCTAAAAAAGGACTAGCTCAGAGGGAGGGAGGGAGGAGGGAGGGAGGGAGGGAGGGAGCGGAGGGAGGGAGGGAGAGGAACTCGAGACCGCTTGTGTCAGCCTTGCCGTCGCATGTGAATGATAGGCCTTACATGACTTTGACCTGATGTGTGACCTTGACCTCCTAAACAAACGAGGATTTCCCTGGTAAACTCCATAAACAAGTTTGTTCCATTGCACTTCAACTTTTCAAATGAGGTCAATTTAACATTTTGGCCTATCTTACAACTTGACGTCACATGGCCTTAACCTCATCAACAAATGGGGGATTTCATGGTGCACCTGTGACCCCAAATTTGGTTTGAAATCCATCAAAGTACGGGGATATACAGGCATATGTTAATCCTTTTTCACTGCAGTGGACAAAAGTGATCCCTATGTGTCTTCCTGCCTTAAGCCAGGCGACACAAAAACAGTAAACACAGCAAGAGTTTGTGGCAGTTCGTGGCAATTCCTGCCACAGAAAATCAAGGGAGTTTCCGTAACCTGACCAATCTGACACATTTTTTCTGACACACTTATGAATTCGGAAACCCCTTCAGGGAATAAAGCACGGGTTTATCCCGTTAAGGTTTCCGAATTCATAAGTGTGTCAGAAAAGAAGTGTCATGTCAGATGGGTCAGGTTACGGAAACTCCCGAAAATCGAGGTGTTGATATCCTTACCAGAATTTACCGTGTTTTGTGACACAATTCAAAAGCATTCAGACCGGGATTCATTCATTGTACTTCAGGATTGTTGTAAGATATTGGTCTGACTAGTGAAAAGTGGATTAGTAGGGATGAGCACATTATACAATAGCAATGGTCTGTCAGCTGATGACTGCATGTTTAAAGGTCGAGCCACAATGGTCCACACCTCGAAACTGATGCGTTTTATGATTACTGAATACCGACCCTAGCCTTACAAATGCACTGCAAAAACTGGTGTGTTTACTTTAACACCATGGGTGTTAATTTTAACTCTCTCCTGGAGTCATTCGGGGACTGCACCCAAAGGTGTTAGATTTACACCATTTTGGTGTTAAATACCGCCATGTTGGTGCTATATTAAGACAAATGTTGGGGTTAGATGGCACTGCTTGGTGTTAATTTTATACCACAGTCGGTGTTAATTATATTGTTAACACTGCAGGGTGTCATATTGACACTATTGGTGTAATTTAACACTCTCCTGGAGTCAATACAGGACCCCTGGTGTTAATTAACACCAAACTTTGGTTTGTTACCATGGTACAAACTTTGGTACCATTTGTTTTGGTAATCATAGGGTATGACTAAAATAGTAAAGGAGGTCAATCTCAATTGTACAGGGGTCAACATTAAACGTTACTCTGATAATATATCTTAAATGCTTGCAAATTATTACCTGAGGAAAGAGGGTTCCCAAAAGTATAGTTTGGTTGTGTTAGTTGTGTTAAATGTTTAGGTAAAATAAGGTAAATTCCAATTGGATTATGTTGCCCTATGACCTATTTTGTCACATAACATGAAAACTATGCATTGCAGTTACTACAAATTATTCCTTATTTTGACACATAAAGCTAGATGACAAATTTGCTTCATTTTCGACCAAAATTGGAGCAAAATCTGTCTTGACCCTGTACAAATGGAAATTGACCCTTTTTTAAAAGTCATTTTTACCCATAACTCCATAACCAATTCATAGATAGTACAAACTATACATTTTTGGAATCATTACGAGTAGACGGAAAGTATGGCATGCATTTCAACATGATTACAGCATTTTAAAAGTTTGACCTTCTTGTAACCATAAATTGGACCTTATTGATAAGTGATTCAATTTGAGAGTATTAATAACCATTGGCAATGCAGCGCAGACTGTACATGCGTTAAATTGTGCTTGCCATGTGACTAAGTGGCGGGAACACGAAAGTTCGTAAAACAATTAGTAGCAACTGATTGTATGGGCAGGCTTTACCAATTAATTGAAGGTTGTACAAACATATAATGCTTTACTAATCTAGACAAAATCTGCTGATTCCAGTTAGTAGGAACTGCTAAACTAGGTTGTATTCGTTATTTACGATGCTTACACTTTCACAAAAGTTGTAGAGCGAGTTAAAAAGTTTTAAAAACTGTTAGCAGATGCTGAACTGATTTGTCGTACTAATTGTTTTTAGTAACGCATGTCGAACACATATCCGCTGAAATTGCAGGAGGTGAGAGAAAATCACCTTATAAATATTGGGGTTAACGTGATGTGATTTTCACTTTGTTTCTGGAACAGTTCGTATCTTGAAATCAAATTAAAACAATAATATCACATTCTTTGAAAAGCGCTCCCAATTTTCAAATGTTTGTAGCAGTTTGCACAGTCGTGTTGGTAATTGTCTAGTACACTATTGAATGGTTGCGTATTTGTCATAAAAATGATATTGATATTAGAAACAAGAAACCCAGTTTCTAAATAAACGGTGGCGCTGCAAACGCCAATTTTTTGGCCTAACTTGACGTGCGTGAACCGATAGATGTAATCAGGCAAAATGTGAATTATTTTATAGCAATGTAACCCACATGCGGTGTCTGATAAACAACAAACCTGTTATTCAATATCAAAGTGCAATTTTGAGCGACAATCGTTAAATATACAAGGTGGAAATCCCTGCATAACGAAGTGGATATGGGTCCTACTTCTAGACTCTTGGATGTAACCTCCCCACCCAACCCAAACTTGGACCAACCCCCCCCCCCCCGATTATTTGGTTGCGGCCTGAAATAGTTCTCTGGATTCGACCAATGCGGCCTTGCATCAAAAAGGTTGGACACCCCTGAATTGATTGAAACTTTAATAATGGGTTTGTCAGAGCTAATGTGAAAACTTAAAGGGATAAGCAGCGATTTGCTGAACCGAAACATCGGAAAAAAGCATCACAATCCGTATTTTGGTATTTTTGTTACTGGCATAGATGTGCTAACAGAATCTGCAAGTAATTGGCTTGAAATCCCTATATTAATTAAAGACAAGGCATTACTTTTTTATCTGATTCTGTAATTTCTATACGTGCGTATCAAAATTCCAACTTGAGATCAAATAGGCCTTTCCGTGTGAATATCCCAGATTTATAAGAGTAATATTGTGCACCATGACCTGTACAGTTTGACCTCAAACATAAATAATATTGATCTTTGTTTATTCTCTACTGATGTTAACCACAATCAGCTGTTTAGTTTAGATTTTGAGATGTCATCGCCGTTTGTCTATTTGCGGGAGAAAGTATGACCTGTTCCCTCAAATACTTCATTTTTTTTCACAATTAGGTGTTTTTGCTCCTACAGTTATATGGAATTGTACATACTTATCGTTGATTTATATAAGCTAAAAATGCATTCGATTCTCTTGAATTATCGCTGCTTATCCCTTTCTCTTTAAGGGCCAGCCTTAAAGGTGCGTGTTCCGATCGTCTTTGGGACCCCAGCTGATTTATTCGGAAGTAGTATCGATTTTAATAGGCCTGCAGATTGAGCCTGCTTTTGGGGGTGAACTGGCAACTATCGTACTACAAGCTAATTTTGATATTTTAAGAAACTGTAGGCCTTACCTATCTCGCAGATATCAAATTGCCCGAAATTCCTCTGGGGGAATATGTTCAAATGACGTCATCATAATGGCCGCCATTTTTGTGTATATTTGGTATTAAACTTTAGTGCATGACAACAATTAAGGCTTATTTTAGGTTTTTAATTAATGTTGTTGACATTTCTAGAGTTTGTAAGACGCGCGAATAAAATTGATACCAAAATAAGTACCAAAATTAACCAGTAGGA